>JAJOOO010022934.1:0-37754 GCA_029582685.1 Solanum piurae | reverse complement strand
CTTGTGTTTTAACATGGAGCACTAATAGTCCTCCATGTTTCAACAATTGATACACTTTTGATACATCACAATAGCCTTTAAATCAGCATTAAACTTGCATCAACACCACCACCAGAAAGCACTAGAACTGCACCAAAAACAGCAACAAAAAATCACCGTAACAACAGCAAAACATCTCCAAAACTGCACGAGAAAAGCTCCAAAAATGTACCAATTGTTGAAACATTGAGGACTATTAGTGCTCTATGTTAAAACACAAGGACTACTTTGATCCTTTACTCAAACATAAAGGACAATTTTGATCCTTTACTCATTTCTCTATTATTGATAAAAGTATTTTTCAAATTGATTAGCCAAATACAAATTATTACAAACACTAACGATAAAACACTTTAAAAATAAGTAGATTTTGAAAGTTTGACCAAACAAATTATTAGTATAAATATTATTTTTAGACTGAAATATTTAGATGTGTATTCAGATTTTAATCATCTTAAATCTTAATTTTACGTAAAAAGTTAAAAAAATATTAAACATGTATCCACAACGCCAATGATTATTCCATCACCCTGATTTGTTTTGTTGAGAAGATTGTTGGGATCACTTTTAGAAAGACCCAAAAAATCCCAACTTCTTGTTGTATGAGTCTTGTAAATTTGATTTTGTATAACTCGAATCACACCAGGTAATTCTGAAATACAATTTAAATACATATATCAACTTTATAATAAATAACACATTGAATTTCTAGAATTTTTTAAATTTTTTTAGAAGGAAAAAGACTCAAATATGTCATCGAACTTTGAGATTTTTTTTATCTATATCATAAGTTAAAAGTCTGCCTCATCTATGCCATTTTCGTTTGAGAAAAAGCTCATCCATGTCATTATTTATCAACCAAAAACAATTCTGATTTTACAAAACCATTTTTATAAGTGGTCAATTATGATTCGAGCACATCATTAATTAAATTATTTTTTAAAGAGAAAAACTCAAATATGATTGTACTTTGAGAAAAGGCACATCATTTCAGTTAACAAATAATGACATGGATGAGCCATTTTTCAAACAGAAATGACATAAATGACCTCTTTCTCAAAATTTGACGACATATTTGAATCTTTTCTCAAAATTCGATGTATATTTAAGTATTTTCCCGATCATACATATGCTAGTTTTATAAGGTACAAATGCATGTTTGTGGAAGTATTTTTTTTAACCAAAAGAAATAACAATACCTCTAATTTGTTTAGCTTGAGAGTCAGTTAGCTTAGCAGCAAATCCAGAGAAGCCATGTCTATAGCTATATACCATATTTTTTTTGCCTTCTTCTTTACTGCATGACCAGAAAATACGAGTTTAAGTTTTATGTAAAATTATAAAATATTTTTACAATCAGATCGCTCATAAGATAATTACAAATAAATTTTGTGTGATAAGCATTATGAGTAACTATTTATACATTAATTGTGTAAAATACTTTTGTGCATTGTAGATAAAAAATGATATAGTCATATTAATGTATTAATTATCATTAATAGGCATTTATAATAACATAATATATACCTACCTCCCAATCACTTGACCTAATATGTCATGATGTGAATCAGTGATAAGTTCATGATCATCATGTGGCTTGTGTCCCAAGTAAATGATGTAAAGCTGTAAATCAAAGGGTATAAAATCAACAGCCAATCATAATTTATCTCAATGGCATGTTGACGCTCAATTGTGTGTTTATTCCCTTTTCTTAATAGTAAATATGTATATAAAATTATTTACGTTAAAATAATAATGTGAAGAAAAAGTAATATGTTGAAAGTAAGAAGTATGAAAATTTGAGATCAAATGATAAATACCCATAATAAGATATACCTTGTTTATGTTTCATTTCTTCAATAAATTTAGTAATAAGCATCATGATGGTTTTATTGTTTCGATGGAGAGAAAAATCTATGATTAACTATTAAGAAAAGTTTCAATTTCAACGAAATCTTTTTTATTTTATTATTAAAACTGTGTTCAACTCTATCCCTAGAGTATATTGAATAAACATAAATGGATATAACACAGTTTCTCTTATTAGTATTAATTATAGGTCTAGGAATAATATTTTTATGCGGTGCTTACGATTTAGTAACTATCTTTCTAACCCAGAATATTTCAGTTTATGCTCCTGCCTGTTATCTAGATATACCAAGAAATATATACGGTGGAATTAGGCTACTATAAAATATTTACTACTGGGTAAGAATTATTCTTTAAATTTATGTTTTCATAATGGTGTCTAAAATGCAAAAATAACAAATAAATTCCAAAAAAATAATAAAGAAGCACAAGTTTCCAATACTTTTTTTAAAAAAAAAACTTTATATAAAATTCAATAATATAACAAAAAATATACCTTAGTATCAGCTTCTTCTGCTTTTGCGATTATTTCACATAAACATGTAAAGATTAACAAAAATAATAAAAGAACATAAGAAAAAGTAGGATTATTCATTTTTTTTAATTCTCTCCTTTCTATGATAAAAATTGTGAAAGGGAGAAGATAACCCAACTTTTGGATGAATTTCAAAAACAACTTTGATTAATTAAATTAGATAATACTTGCAAGGTTTATATAGCTTATTACACTAACCCCACCGAGTAGAGAAAAATAATGTGTGCCTCATAATTTAAGTACAAGTATTAGCCATTTAATTAGTTTCGTACAAATAAATTGTTGCTACTTCTACTCCTTTAATGAAATTATGCCTCACAAAAAAAATGAAGGGGTATTTTTGTGTTTATGGAAATTAAGGTTTCCAAGAATATGTTGCATAAGTTGAGGTAGAATATTATCACAATTCAAAAATCGGGTATGATGACACTTGTCTTATCCCACCAAGACAAGTCAGTCTAAACGATCCTTGATAAAGTAAATGTGGAAGTAAGAACGAAATTTAGATCTAATCATATGTCACGACCCAAAAATAGACGTCATGTCACTTGTTTATTCCCACAAAGACAAGTCTGCCTCAAACCCAACATGAATGAAAAAAATGCGGAAGTAAAACAAGAATGACATAAAGGCGGAAGGCTTAGTCATTCTAATATAACCCCACAACTTGGTTATCACGTGTACACGCCACTAAATCATAAAAGCAGAAATGAGAGATAATTACAAATCTCAAAGTATTTGTTTCTAAATTAGAACTATGCATAAACATAAAGGAAAAAAAGAACCCACCGGGATGAAGAAGAGCAATCACGCGGAACCAAGCTCGAAACCTACACAAGTGTAGATTAAAGGAGTGAGTACCAAACAACACAATACTCAGCAAGCCACCTAATAAACAAAACAAAACAAGCTAGAAAACGAGTACTCATTTCATCCGAACCTCCTAGAACTACTATGTCACGACCCGAGCCTACACTTTGGATGTGGCCGACACTCGAGAAATATTGTTGGTCCCCAAGCGAATCCTCATCCTGGCTGACTACAAGCGTAAGACTAACTCGAGCATACATGAACATCAAATTCAAAGAAATACTAAATCAATAAGTGTATTAAATTTCAAAAATCTCTGATTATATCGAGTATTAAACATAAGCTTTAAAGAAAACCTCTGAAATTGAAAGACTCTCCAAAACTGTCTATCTATGAAGCCTCGACTATACAAAGGTGAGTGTCGGGACAATACCCACGACTCCTCAAGGGAACTACTACTAACAACTCATAAAACTGGAGTCCTCTAGAAGCAAAGAGGTCTTACTCAAAAGCTGCTGAGCAGATGAGGTGATCTCAACGGACTCTTGTTGAGGATTCTAAGAACTTGTATCTACATCATTAAAATATGCAAGTAGAACGACATCAACAATAAATCTATTAAATGTACGAGTATGTAATAAACTAAATAACAAATAACTAAATGAAAGGACTACAATAGATAATAATATATTAGTTAATTGAAAGTAAGGAAATAAATGAGTTAAATGATTTAAAGCTTTAAAAAAAATACTTACTCATCTTTGAACTCAACATATTAAGTGATATAATGCAAAATACACTTTTAACTCTATTTGGGAGATTCTCTAACCAGCAACCATCACTATGAGCTACGTGATGATACATCGTCTTGCCCACGCTGTCAGAACTGTCCTACATCGTGCCGGTGTATAGAACCTCTCAACTAAGTGAATCCATTAAGCAATAAGGATTCATCAAAAAAGTATGATCGTGTACCCATGTTGGCAAGACATTATTTATGAGGATTTTGAGTTGTCTGAACTCATCCCCATATCGGTGCTAAATATTACTCCCAATAATATATACTCATGCTCAAATGTATAAAACATACTCTTTTTTTGGTTTGAGATAATTGCTCAAACTATCCTCTTAAAAGAGGTAGCTGCTCTGAAATATCTCTGAACTCATAAATTCGTTTAGGAATCAAAGTTTCTCTTTTCTCAATGTACCAAAATAATACATCTGGGACTACATAGTTCCCTTAAACTTTACTTAAAAAATCTCTTTAAACTCTACTCAAACTTTCAAGTTAAAATAGGGACCCAAATTAGTTTAGAATTGATAAATTTTCCTAAACTCATCTTGCTTCTCAAACCCAAAATCTATACATGAGAATTTTCATACAATTCCTTTAGAAAAACATAACTTTACTCAATCAATAGGGTTTATGTGATACTAAGCATGAACAACACTATAATATTCACAAAACAAAAAATCAAAATCTCAACTGTTAAAGTACCGAATTTTAGTATCAAGAACTACAAATGGATCCTTCAGATGCAACGATTTCTGACTGAATTAAAATGTAGAGCATGAGCACGAACTAGTCCAACACTATGATAGCCTTACATACCTGAAATGAATAAAGGTTCTTGGTAAATCTATGGAAACTTGAAAAATGCTTGAACCCTAGTTTTTTCTCCTCTTGAAACCTTGCTTTAATTCTTCTAAGTGTTAAAGAACGTGAAAAGATGTTTTAACAGTGATTATACCCTTAATTAGGTGAATAAAAATGTGTCTTAGGCTTAGAAGGAGTGGGAAAATACCAAACTACCCCTCTAAAAATGGTTAAGGTGCCTTACAAAAAGATGCTTAACTAAAATGGACATATCTTTTTACTCCGAACTCGAAATTAAGCAAACTTGATGGCATTAGAAAGAGGACTCAAAGATGTTTAATTTGATAGGTCATGGGCCACCTAATTCTTTATGTTCTGAGAGATATGACTGTCTGAAGTTGACCTAAGTAGAATCTTAGGTCAAAATTTAATCGATAAAGAAGCTTTCAACTCAACTTTGTGCTAGGGGATTCTGGTGACCTTAATTGATATCCAGAATCATTCCAACACTAATGAATTGACCTTATAATCTAAGAACAATTAAGAAGCACTCGGTACGACCTTATACACAATTCAAGAATGGTTCGGGTCTTAATTTAGAAATTTTTGGGGTGTTACATACAACCTGCATGTAAATCAACCTAATCCAACAGTTTCTCAATACATCATTCACAAGGATTAACAACAACAGTTCAACAATCATCAAATATCAAGTATGACAATCACAAGTGTCAAGCTCACCAAAACACATTATTCAAGTACAATCAACACAAAATTGCAAGATTTATCATGCACAATATCAATCAGAACTCAGGAAATCACCCATAGTTCATGAACTCACCGTAAATGACCTTGACATCAATAACACTTGCCGAAAATTACCTTGGCATCAATAGCACTCACCGAAAATGACCTCTACATCAGTAACTCTTTTCGAAAATGACCTCGACATCGATAACCATCACATATCTCATCATGGTACACAAAAATCAAATCAAATAATTAATTTCACACCACAAGGAAGAGACAATAACTCAAGTAAATCGAGGCCACAATAATGTCATCAAAGCATTTCATCAATCAACACATTAGGGTTCACAACAAGGCAAATTCACAAAGTATTATGATTAACACATTGCCTTTTAATTCATTAATATCAATCAAGTGGAATAATTAAACCCATCACCTCGTTCGATTACTCCATACACATACAAATAAAGGGAAAATACACGATTTTACTAATTTAACAAGGTTTAGGAGATCATTTGCCTCAATTTCAATCATTAGTCAATCCAAGACTCAAGTCTTCTCTTTCCGAACAATGTCCAAAGACACAATCAAATTCAATCAAGCAATCACAATAAGATTGCGAAAATAACAACATCAAAATCAAACACTTTGAAAAAAATGAGGTTTGAATCCAAAAATATTTACTTGAAAATGCTACCCAAGGCATTTGGAACTCATTGGTCAAAGCCACTTCAAAAACGGATTTAAATACAACTCAAAAGCACCATTTTATCAAGTTCTTCGGTTCTTGATGAAATCCCAAATTATCATTCCAAAAATATTGACTTAAACATTTAAATTCATAAATAATAATGGGTAAATGGACATTTAAGATTAGGAATCGTTACCCAAATATTTCTTCTAAAAATTCTTGTTCAAATCGCCTCCCAAAGCTCCAACACTAAAAAAATGGAGAAATGGGGTTGGAACCCTGATTTTAAAAAATATTTTGTCAAGGACCCTTGCCCACAAACGCGTACCCCTGTCCGCGAGTGTAGGATTTAATGAACCGAGACTCTGCAAATGTGACAAGGCTATTGCGAACGCGGAGGTCAAGATCTTGAACCTCTATGAACGTTGTCGAGCCTCCACAAATGTAGGGGTCCCCACAATACCTCTCATCAAATGCGGTCAGAAGCTCCTCAAATGCGGAGAATTGGCACCAACAATAGAAACAAAAAAAATTAGCAATATCTAAGTATCTGATTGGACCTTTGGATTCACTCGGAATCCCATATACACAAACCATATATGTAAATTGACTAAACTCAACATTTTGGACTCAATGGAACCATCAAAACACCAATTCGAGGTTTCCTTGATCTGAAATTCATGAAAGTCACAAAAAATGAATATAGCCTAAAAGGCCAAATCAAGCTCGGAACCTCTAAAAATTCAACCAAGATTTCTCTTAGGTCAAAATTCATACGCTTAATCCAATGGAACTCACGGAATTTTGATACGAGCATCCAAACCCTGAATGTTGACCAAAGTCACCCCAAAGGCTAAAAATTTCAATAAAGTTTTAACTTAGGATCTCAAATCTTCAAAAAGACTCCGAATCTAAACACTCTCTTGGACCAATTTCCATATTCGGGGATGGATGAAATCAAGGGAATTCCATCCGACACTCAAAACTCTAAAAGACACTGAAAACCTCTTTTTAACAACTTTAGCCTTTCAAATTCTCAAATTCACAACTTTTGACTCAAAACTTGAAACCAATTTCAAAACTCATTAAAAAATGACTCGAGGATAATATCGAGAGGGAAAAAGGTAATTTTATGAAAATTTCCAAAATTGAGCAACCGGGTCATGAAATTATCTACCACTATGTACATCCTCGAACATAAGGATAAAAGAAAGTACCTGGAGCCTCGAAAAGATGAGGATACCTAGAACGCATGTCGAACTCTGTCTCCCAAGTCGCCCCACCAAGTTAACAGTGCTTCCACTACATCTTTAGTGAATTAATATCCTTAGTCCTAAACTTTCATACTTGCCTATCTAGGATAGATATAGGTTCCTCCTAAAAAAAAGTCAGGGCCTAACACAATTGAATCAAGAGAAAGCACATGAGACTCATTTGACACATACTTCCGAAGCATGGAGACATGGAACACATGATTCACAACTGGAATCAAGGCTAATTTATAGTCCACCTTTCTCACTCGGCTCAAAATCTCAAAAGGTCCGATGAATTTAAGGCTAAGCTCGCACTTGTTTTCCAAACTTTATCATACCCTTCATGGGTGACACTCAGAGCCAAACATGATCGCCTCCATAAACACTAGGGTCGAACTCTCCGATCTATATAACTCCTATGTCGACTCTAAGTTGTCAACATTCTACCTTAAATCATACAAACTTTCTCTATAACATCTATAAGAAAGTCTGTATCTAAAGAGTCAATCTCAGATGAATCAAACTAACCAATCGGAGATCTACAACGTCTACCATATAATGCCTTAAATGGGGCCATTTGAATACTGAAGTGATAACTGTTGTTGCAGGCAAACTCTAAGGGTAAATACTGATCTTATCTAGCACCAAAATCAATCACATAAAGTTCGGAGCATGTCCTTCAACACTTGAATCTCCGCTTGGACTGACCATGTGTCTAAGGGTGAAAACAATATACACATATCTAATCGAGTACCCAAACCATGATAGGAGGTCTTCCATAAATGGGATGTGAATAATGAACCTCTATTAGAGAAAATAGAAATCGAGACCTAATGTAGTCGCATAATTGACTGATATAAAGCTCGGCTAACTTTTCCGCCATATACTTCATACGAACTGGGATAAAATGGGAAGATTTGGTCAGCCTGTCAATAGTAACCCAAATGGAGTCATAACCACCCACCGTGGTAGGTAAACCTACAACGAAATCCATAGTTATCCGTTCCCACTTCCAAGTAGGAATAGACATCCTCTGAGATATACCTCCGGGCAGTTGGTGCTCACACTTGACCTATTGGCAAGTCAAGCACCTAGAAACAAAATCTTCAATATACCTCTTCATGCCACGCTACCACTTATGCTGACTCAGATCATGATACATCTTTTCCTCTCCCGGATGGGTGGAATATCGAGAACAATGGGATTCATCAAGAATCAATCTAATCAACTTACCCACCTTGGGCACACAAATACTACCTCCTATCCTTAAGACACCATCAGAATCAAGGACAACCTCCTTGAATTCCCCTCTCATCACTTTGACTTGAATGAGACACAACATCTCATCATCTAACTAGTGCTCACAGATCTTTTCAACTAAGGAAGAACGAGGCTCTATAAAAATAATTAAATTACCACTCTCCTAAAAAATCTATAAACGGAAATGGTTGTTGGCTAACCTCTGAACTTCTCTAGCTAACGGTCTCTCCTCATACTAGAAATATTCCTACTTAATGCATCGACCATCATATTGGCCTTCCCCAAATAATACAAGATGGTGATTTCATAGTCCTTTAGTAGCTCAAGTCATCTGCACTGCCTCAAGTTAAGATCCCTCTGACTGAAGATGTACCAAAGACTCCTATGGTCAATGAAGACCTCACAATGTACCCCATACAGATAATGCCGCCATAACATAGGCATAAAGACTACGAATTCCAACTCCAAGTCATGAGTATGGTAGTTATTCTCATGGGTCTTCAACTATCTATAAGCATAGGTGATCACCTTTTATTCTACATCAGAATACCACCTAACCCAATTTCAGAAGTCTCACTTATAGGGTAAATTTTACACCCTCTTCGGGTAAAGTGAACAAAAGAGCTGAAGTCAACAAGGTCTTGAGCTTTTGAAATCTCTCCTCACACTTATCAAAACACAGGAAGCTCACACTCTGTGGATTAAATTTGTTCAAAAGAGATGCAACAGTCGAGAAGGTCTGGATAAATCATCTCTAATAGCCTGCAAGTCCCATAAAACTCTGAATCTTAGTAATTGAAGTAGGCCTGGTCTAACCTCTAATCGCCTCAATCTTGGTTGGATCTACCTGAACACCCTCTTAGATACCATGTGTCCTTAAAATGCAATAGAATCAAGCCAAAACTCGCACTTCTAGAACTTGACATAGAATTTCTCCTCCCTCGATCTTTGGAGCACAATACTCAAATGTCGATCATGATATCCCTCAGTCATGGAGTACACCAATATGTCTAGATAAAGTCGGAACACTCTATTCATCAACTCCATGAACATTGCTAGGGCGTTAGTCAAAATGAAATACATCACAAGAAATTCATAGTTCCCATAACGAGTGTCACGCCCCCGAGCCTACACCCTGGACATGATCGGCACTCAAGAACCATTTTTGATCCTCAAGCGAACCCTTGGCATTTTTGACTACTTAGAGGAAGAATACTCAAGTGATAAAAGACTTAGAAACATAATTTAGCTCAACATAACTCAACTGGAATGTTTGAAAATACTCATTTCAATAATCATAATAGCTTACAAAACATATTTAAGGAAAATACTGAGAGAATCCTCAACTCAATCTATAAAGCCTCGCATACTAGGATAGATGTTAGGACAAGACCCATGGAAACTCAACAATAATAGGAAAATAAATGTGAAATCCTCCGTAAAGCAAGGAGGCTCACCAAAGCTATTTGAAGCGCAAAGTGATCTCAATGAAATGCGTGTTGATGATCCTAAACACATGTATCTGCACCATAAAAGATGTACGTCGAATGACATCAGTACATTGAATGCACGAGTATGTAATATAGCCGAGGCGAAATAACTGAATGAAAAGACTACAATAGATGCAACATGAACTCAACTGAATGTAAATAATTAAATGAATTAAATCATTTAACTTTACAAAAATACTTACCCATCTTTGACTCGACATAATAAGTGTTATATGAAAAATACACTTTAACTATATTGGGAGATTCTCTAACCGGCAACCATCACTATGAGCTACGTGATGATACATCGTCGTGTCCACACTACCACAACTATTCTATATCATGCCAGGATATAAGTGTCATGACCCAATCCACCGGGCCGTGCGGACACCTACATACTACCACCTAAGTAGGAGAACCCTCTTATCACAATAGTTACAACATGCGGAAAATTAGATAAAATGGAAATAAATATACTAACATAATTTTATAAATAAGAACTTTTAACACAATTTGGGTTAAGACTTGTAAAGTAATCAACACCCCAAGGAACTAGTCTAAACAGGTACAAGAGCTACTAAGAGTACAAACTGAACATAATAATAAATGACACAGCTCCCACCATGCGGAAGGAAAAGTAAAGCTGCTGGAGAATTCTTCGTCTTCATCAATGAAACATCACCAACCTGCATCCAGACTATGCCAAAAATACATAGCAAGAGTAGTATCAGTACAAAACCACATGTACTGGTAGGCATCATCGGTTAACTCGAAGCCCACCACAAAACATAAGAAATCAACTAGCAAGAGTATGCAATAACCCACTCGCTTCTCCACCTTTACCCTCTTTCGACTACCTCAAATTACACTAGTACCCTTACTATTAACCACCCCTCATTCAACCTACTCACCAGGTTATTGATCAAAGCCTAACCATTCTAACACATAGAAGAGACCACAAATTTGACTACAAGCATTCCGACTAACCGCCCACAACAAACCCTTACTTCCTCCTTTATATTACCCATAATTTGCCATATGGTACATTATGCCAAGCTTCCTAACTACCAACCACAAATCTCTTTCTCCAAGACAAAATCTACTTAAGTATTTACATCACTTACACTACCTACACTTCTCACCCTTGCAACATATAGACATCCCTTGTCTTTCAACATTAACACCGTTGAACCCTTGGCCCTTCAAGTTCATTCAACAATGAGATACATAACGGGTTAAATCAACATAGTAGAAAAAACATAAATAGGTCCTCATAATCACTTATAATTCCAAGGAAACAACATCAATTATCATTTGCGAACAACACATAGTTTCACAATACCAAAATACACATTCATGTCATGTCATTGGTCCTCTCATGGGACCCAAACCCAAACTGTTAGCATACCGGAATGTGGTACTCGATCCAATATTTATACCAAAACCTGGCAACCGATCCCATATTTATGCCGAAATGTGGCAACCGATCCATGTTAGTGTGTCGAAACGCAACACCTGATCCATTCAATAAGACACAACCACAATCACAAGTATATTCTCAAAATCATACAATCAAGTCATGAATCATGGGATACCTCATTCAATTATTCTCATATACGATTAGTGTGATCCACAATGCAGCATTCATATACATACATGCATTATAAAGAAGCAAGAACAAACATACATCACCCAATCATAAAATCACAACAATCATAATGAAGTATTTATCGACGTATATCACTTAAATAATAACTCGACCATACTTAAACCTAGTTCATCCTCTAAGGCTTCTTCTTATGATTTAATCATCTTTTGTTCGGTGCACAAAGGCCTACACATAATTCCTACCATTGATTTACATTAAATTACACCGTGAGCACAGATTGATAACTACTCAATTAAATATAACCTAGCCTGCCTAGGTGTCAAACGGTTGCACATAGTTTTGACTTGATTTTTGTTTCTGGACTTTGTGATGGTGATCTTGACCAAAAATCCGCCATCCACCGCGCTCCTCATGCTAGAAATATCCTTCTCCTTTCTTCCTAAGCTTAGAGCAGTTTTTGGAGGTTTCTAGGGTGGTTTACGTCTAAATTTGGTATTTTACGAAGGAGGAGGAATTAATATTTTGCGTTATTTACATTCTGTCTTACCTATCCCGCTCTAGCGCCAGCTTACCCCACTGTGGCACCGCTTCTCTAGTGACATCAGGCCCGTCGTGGAGGGACAGTGGTCGAGTACTTTCCCAAATTTTTGCTTTTCCTAAATAACGACGGTTCGGATCGTTACAATAGATACCAATTTACTCCTGATTCATCCCCAAAGGACTAGTGCATGAAACATCACACGCTCTATTTCGGAGTACTTCTAACTACCGAATTGGTCTATCATGAAAACCATAGTGGATGGTGACTCTTTCAATCAAAACACAAAAATGCCATACTCAAAGGGGTCGGTTAGGTATTTAAGGCAACACACAAAGAAACGAGCATGTTTAATTTACACAGCCTGACCTACCAGGGCGACAGGCCTTCCGCTGAGGCGGGGCCGCTGTGGTGAGGGATATCCCACTGAGGCGGGAGATCGGGAAACAATACATAGGGGGGAAAAGTTCATTTCCCCCATTTGTTCCAAACTCTCCCAAAATTCCTAAAAACACTCTCGATCACTTCGCTCCGAATGTCAAAATGAAGGTAATGTTCTTGCTCCTTACTCTTTTTACTTCGTTACTTACTTAGTTACGAATGCATGACGATAATTGATTGTTTAGAATAGCTTTGGGGTAGTTTTCAAAATTGTGAAAATAGGTTGCTTGATTTGCTAGAAAAACGTAGCATGGGTACTTCCCTTATGTCCCTGATGTCTCCACAACATCCTAGGCGTAAGTATTTCATAAAAATACAGTCGAATTGGTATAAAAATAGGTGGGGGAAGTTGAAAAGTCTCTTGGTGTAAAACTCAAATTGGGACGTTATTTAGGGGTTATTTTGTGAAAATAATTGCGTATTTAGGTTCTAGGGTAGTTAATACACTCCGATCTACTGAAATTCTGTTGAAAATGGGGGTTTTGGGATGAAGAGAAACCATGATCCCGTCGTGGCAGGATTTGGGCCGCTGTGGTGGGACATCAGGAGCCAGTGGCTTGCATCTCCTTAAAGCTAGAAAATTCCATTTTCCCTTTAACCAGATATTGTCCAGCCCCGTGGAGTCCTAACGAAAATCTTTCATATCTTGCAGGCTTATCTAATGGCAGGTCTAAATGAATTTTTTTTGCCTTTTGTCTGATTTCCCGACACTGCCAGTCAAGAGAGATTTCATGACTTTCGAAACAATAAATATTGCTGTGAGAGGGGCTTCATCTTACTCAGGCTGGAGGAGAAAGACCCTGCTTTCTATGCTCTTCTGATGGAGTTCGCGTGGGCTCCACTGACCGAGGATCCCCTTGCCGCACGTGTTGACTGGGTGCGGGAGTTCTATGCTATCCTACCCACCATCCGTTGGAATGACCCTCACCCCATAATCCACATTCTGGGAGTTGACATCCCCCTGAACGCCACTGCTATAAATGATGTACTAGAGTTGTATGAGGCCTCGAATGCTGAGCACGAGGCTAAGCTGAGAGAGATGGATCTGGGCTGGCTGAGGGATACACTGGTGGAGCTAGCAAGCCGAGATAGGGTCTATTGGCCTACTGCTGAGGGGATTACTAGTGCAGACTGGTCACCAAATTCTAAGAGGTGACTTCACTTGGTCAATAGGAGGATTCGCCCGTTGGGCAGTCACACAGACACGACATTTCCTCTGTCCTTGGTGGTGGCATGCGCGCTGCAGGGCATTGAGCTGAATGTGAGGGCGCATATCATCTTCGAGTGGAAGATGTTTTATCGGGGTAACAAGAAGGCTTTCTTCCTTCCCGAACTTATCACTATGCTGTGAAAACAAGCGGGGGTGCCCCTCTTAGATACTGATGAGGTAGTTCTTATGGATCCCCCCCTTCAACCTTTTTTGGTTAGACATGACTCTACTTCTCGGAGCAAAAAGAGGAGGACAAACAGGGCTAGCAGCAGTCAGGCGGCCGTGGAGTCGAATGATGAGGGAGGCGACGACACTCGTCCCACTGGGTCCCAGCCTCCACTCTCAGCTGCACAGGTAGAGGAAGACTTGGAAGCTGTCTGGAGGATAATGGGGTGCCCTATTGTTAACACATCTCCGGTTACCCCCAGCACTGCCCTAGAACTTGAGATGCCTCCTCGCGAGCTGCGCCAGGAGAGGAGGAAGGGTCTGGCGAGGGACCGTCTGCTGGTTCGGATATGGAAGGTGGTGAAAATCATGTTCACTTGCGTCTCCCCCGGATAAGAGATTCCCATAGTTGATAAGGGAGATTTCCATCAATTCTCTTGTCTGGAGGAGGCCATGACAGGTCTGGTGCCCCCGAAGGATCTACACTCCGACGATGACACCTCCCAGTTCTAGGGTTCTTGATTGGTTTCTTCACCCCTTTTTCGGATTGTAATTTAGGACAAAACTTTACCTTTATCTTTTCGTCCTTCCTTATGTTTTTTTGTAGCACATAGATGCTGGTTTTTCTACTTTTTCCACAGTATATGGTTAATTATTAAGTTTTATAAACTATTCTCGATTGTTGAACACTGATTGAATTGCAGGGGTTTACTCGGATACCATTTGGGGTCCTTACTGGTTAACTTGAAAAAATAGTGGAGGCAGGCTGAAGTTCTGCCTCACCTCATCCCGCTCTATCGGGAGAAATCTCGCTATGGCAGTCTCACCCTGGCGGGAATAATCCCGCTCCAGCGGTTCAAACGGAACCAAAACCTGGGCCAAGATTTTTCTGGGGTTTTTCTCTTTTATAAATTTCACAAAGGTTCCCAGCTTTACCAAACAAATTTAGGATAAATTTTTGAGCTAGGAGAAATCCGTGACTACTCCAAGTCAGACCCACGATACACGAACCAATTTGTTCTTATTAATTCAGCACCACAACTCACTCATCCCCAGGATATACCCAGACGCTCACACAATTATTATCCAAGCGCAAGACACATCCAGATCTTTCTTACAATCACCTCGCAATTTATCTAGGCCCTTGCATCGAACTCAGTCGGGATCTTCTTTTCACCATAAGTTTCACGAAACTCAAGCGTTTACAACTCGCATAACTTCAACAACTAGGCCAACATATTGCACGTATCAAAGTTTAGACACACATTTATAGTACACGTAATTATATCATCACATTTGAGCAAATTCAACTTCACATTCGCAGTTAATTCAGAAACACGAAGCACGCATTCATAGTTTCAAGTTACACTCACAGACCAGTCCAAAGACTTAATTAGTTAGTTCACCCCATGGATGACCATTCCTGATCATCCATGCAATCACACCACCTCTAGGGCCAGATACCAATTGGAACCTTCTCAATTTCCAATTTTCTTTACTTGTGGCCCCTCAGTCGTGACCACGACGTTCAGTTTAATTTGTTGAGATACCAATTGGAATAGGGAGATACCAATTGGACCCAACTCATACCGCAAGTGATACATGCACGAAATGAGAGAATAATCGAAACGAATTCCTAGAATGTTTCTGTGCTTCCTGAAGATTAGATGTGCGACATCAACACACCAATCCGCAAGAGTTTAGTCCACATTTTGCTCTTGTACTAAGAGACCGGTAACCTGGGCTCTGATACCAATTTGTCACGACCCAACCCATCGGGCCGTTCGGGCACCTACATACTACCACCTAAGTAGGAGAACCTTTTTATTCCAATAGTTACAACATGCGGAAAATTAGATAAAAGGGAAATAAATATACGAACAAAATTTTATAAATAAGAACTTTTAACAAATTTCGATTAAGATTTGTAAAGTAATTAACACCCCAATGATCTAGTCTAAATAGGTACAAGAGCTGCTAAGAGTACAAACTGGACATAATAATAAATGACACAGCTCCCACCATGCGGAAGGAAAAGTAGAAGCTGCTGGAGAATTCTTCGTCTTCATCAATGAAACATCACCAGCTTGCATCCAGACTATGCCAAAAAGGCATACCAAGAGTAGTATCAGTACAAAACCACACGTACTGGTAGGCATCATTGGTCAACCCGACACCCACCACATAACATAAGAAATCAACTAGCAAGAGTATGCAATAACCCACTTGCTTCTCCATATTTACCCTCTCTTGACTACTTCAAATTACACTAGTACCCTTACTTCTAACCACCCCTTATTCAACCTACTTACATGTTCTTGATCAACGCCTAACCATTCTAACACATAGAAGAGACCACGAATTCGACTACAAGCATTTCGACTAACCGCCCACAACAGACCCTTACTTCCTCTTTTATATTACCCATCCTTAGCCACATGGTACATTATGCCAAGCTACCTAACTACCAACCACAAATCTCTTTCTCCAAGGTGAAATCTACTTAAGTATTTACATCACGTACACTACCTCCACTTCTCACCCTTGCAACATACGAACATCCCTTGTCTTTCGACATTAACACCCTTGAACCCTTGGCCCTTCCAGTTCATTCAATAACGAGATATATAACGGGTTAAATCAACATAGTAGAACAAACATAAATAGGTCCTCATAATAATTTATAATTATGGGGAAACAACATTAGTTATCACTTGCGAACAATGCACAGTTTCACAATACTAAAATACACATTCATGTCAAGTCATTGGTCCTCTCATGGGACCCAAACCCAAACCCAAACTGTTAGCATACTGGAATGTGGTACCAGATCTAATGTTTATGCCAGAATGTGGCAACCGATCCCATATTTATGCCGGAACGTGGCAACCGATCCAAGTTAGTGTGTTGGAACGCAATATCTGATCCATTCAATAAGCCACAACCAAAATCACAAGTATATTCTCAAAATCATACAATCAAGTCATGATTCATGGCATACCTCATTCAATTATTCTCATATCCGATTAGTGTGATCCACAACACAACATTCACATACATACATGCATTATAATGAAGCAAGAACGAACATACATCACCCAATCATTAAATTCTGTCTCGCCATAATTTCATTCTATCTCACCTATCCCACTTTGGGGCCAGCTTACCCCACCGTGGTGTTGCTGCCCTAGTGGCATTTGGCCCGCCCTAGGGGGACAGTGGCCTAGTAATTTCTCAAATTTTTGCTTTTCGTAAATAACGACGGTTTGAGTCGTTACAATAGGACACCTCAACTAAGTGGATCCACTAAGATCTACGTTCATCTAAAAAATATGATCATGTACTCATGTTGGCAAGACATGGTATATGGGGGCTATAAGTTGTCTGAACTCTTCCCCATATCGGGGTTCAATACTACTTTCAATAATATATATTTTTTCTCAAATGTATAAAAACATTCTCTTTGTTTGATCTGATGTAAGTGCTCAAACTATCCTCTTAAAAGAGGTAACTTCTTTGAAATATCTCCGAAACTCATTGCTCGTTTAGAAAATGGGTTTCTCTTTGCTCATTGTAAAAATACATTATAGGTTGAGCTAATACTCAAAAAGGGGCCTCTTTAAGAGGAAAATTCTATGTACTTAATCTTTCTGAAAACTCTTTTAACTTTTCTCAAAAGAAGTCTACTCTTTTTCTTTGTATAAAAATGAAACACTTGAAAAATACTTAGTTCCCTTATACTCTTTCTCAAACTGCTCTTTACTTCCTCAAAACTCAGTTTAAACAATAATTTCTTATTTAAAAATTCTCAATAAGAATTCAATAAGTACTATAAAATGGGGTTCATACTGAAAAATAGTCACGAACAATCAACTCAATATTCACAGTACACAATGTATGACAATTCAATGATTAGAAATAGAAATTCAATTATCAACAACTCAAGAATTTAGAACTCAATATCAACTCATCTTAAGAATACAAAAATCTAAGGATAGAACCCTAGAGTACTCTTTTACTGAATTTAAAGTAGATGTAGGGCATGAAGACGAACTAGTCTAATACTATGATAGTCTTGCATACCTGGAAGAGCAAAGTTCTTTGGCGAAATCAAAGAAACTTGAAGAACGGTTTAACCCTATATTTTCTCCTCTTAAAACCTTGTTCTAATGTCTTGAAGTGTTAATGAACGTAAAAGAATTGACTAGCACTTTCTAAGCGCTTAATCAGGTTTAAAATATCGTGGTTTATGCTTAGAACATGGGTTAAAATGATGTAGTTTAAGTACCAAATGCATGGTGAAAAGACCAAAATGACCCCAACTTTTAAAACTGAAAAGGTGACTTAAATGGGAGGTTTTACGTGTAATACCTCGCTATTTGAAAGAACAAGAAAGAACAAGAATTAGAAAGAAACCATTTTTGGAAATAATCAAATTTGGAAAGTTTGACAAAGTTAAGCTAAGTATGAGTTTTGGGTCAAATTTAAACGACCATAACTCCTAACTCAAGATGATTTAGGTTTGCTACAAGATACCATAGGAAATATCTTCAAATTGTCTTTCCAACAACGTCTAGTTTACTCAATTTAGAGTTCGTATGAGGGTGACATGTCCATTTGAAGTTAGGTTGTCAAGATAAGGAAAGTCAAAATCGGATTTTAGAAGGGTATTATGGTCTTTTCACTACCCAATTATTTAATCTCATTTTTGGTAATTAAGTTGGGGTCGAAACTGATTTGGTTCAGTTTACGCTTCATCAAAATAAGTTAGAGTTTTGAGAGAAGAGAAAAGACGAGGAGAAAAGAGAAGAAGAAGCAAGGAATCATCAAGTTCTTAAAGCTAAACTTGTGGATTTCGCCAAGGGATAATCCCTACGAGGTATGTGAGATTACATCGCGTTGGGTTTGTTCACCCACGCGTCATTCATTATTTAATTCAATGAAATTATGCTCTTGAAAGTATATAAATTGAGTTCTTGGTGGGTTTTGTTGAAGTTCTATTGGGTTCTTGATTTGTTGAAGTTCTTGAGAAGTTCTTGAGTTAAATTCATGAAAATTGATGTTGATTTGAGTAGATTCTTGTATATTTTGGTTGTGTAGTCGAATATAAGTGTTTCGGGAAAGAACCAATAGAATCTATAGGGTTTAGAGTTGAAAAATGAGCAAGAAAATTTAGGGATTTCTGGGCAGGGATCTAGGGAACCACGCCAGCCAAGCACCCCACTATGGGGTCTGTAGTTTGGGCTCTAGGGCACCGCGCCAGCTAGTTTGCCACAACCCAAGGCCTGTAGTATTGGGTCTGGCGCCCCGGCCACTCAGAGCGCCAGGGATGCCAGTTCTTCTACCCTTTCCAACTTCTTTCTGTACGAGTTCCCTTGAAAAGAACCTATGTTGTATAGTCAATTTCTACACTCTAAGGTATGTGTAAACAACATGAAATCATCCATAATATGATATCATGATCCTTGAATCCATAATTCAATTCAAGAAAAGTTAAGAGTCAAGTCAAGATAAGTTCATAGAGTCTTCCAAAGGTTTTTTACAAATGTTTTAACTTTGTTTTAAGACTTGAGTTTTGAGTGGAGTAAAGAGTAAAGGTTGAAGTTCATTTCTTCAAAAGAGTATATGGGGACTGTGTATTCCCAAAGAGTTAAAATGTTTTCACATTTAAATGAGAAAGGAAACTGAGATTTCCAAAGGAGCCTTTGAGCTAGCTTGTAGTAAAGAGTAAATGCTTTCACAATTTAGCAAGAGAGGAAGCACTGATTTCCAAGAGAGCCTTTGGGCTAGTTTTTGATTAATTATCTCAAACCACAAAGTTATGTTTTTTAAACATATGAGCTAGTATATTTTGGGAGTAGTATTGAGCACCGGCATGGGGGAGAGTACAGACAACTCCCAACCCCCATAAACCATGTAGCCATCATGGGTAGAAAAGGGTCATACTTTTTAGATGATTCCTTAGTCCTTTTAGCATAGACTAGTGGATCCACTTAGTAGTCAGGTTCTATACCCCTGACAAGGTATAGTACGGCCTTGGCAGCGTGAGGCAAAACATTGTATCACCACATACCTCTTAAGTGATGTTTACCGGTTAGAGAAACTCCCACAAAAGTATTTTGTAATCCTATATACACATAGTTAATTGTATTTTCATATATAACCAGAGTTTATATTGTATTTTTGCATACAAATTGAGTTATTATTGCATTCTCAGTACACAGAGTTGTTATCCATGTTTTAAAGTTTTTCTTTTACTACACTTATTTATACTGTTTTATATTGAAATGAGTTCAATTGAGACCAGGTTTGTTCTTTCAGTTGCTTTTCAAGCTTTTGTCTTGTTTTAGAATTCCCCTTGCATGCTCGTACATTGAATGTACTGATGCCATTTGCCCTGCATCGTTGTTATGATGCAAATACAAGTAACCAGGATCAACACCCACCACTTCGTTGATCCAGTTGAGCATTCAGAGTTTTGTGGTAAGCCTCCTTGCTTTCTGGAGGACCCCCATTTATATTGCTTTAGTAGTTTTCAGTTGTTAGGATGATGTGGGGTCTTGTCCCGACATCCCTCCTAGTTTAGAGGCTTCATAGACAATTAGTTAGTTCATTTGTCATTATCTTGTTATTGGCTTATGTTTTGAGACTTGAGTTGCCATCTTGGCTAGTTGAATGTTTCGTTTAAGACATTCTAAATTTATTTCATGAGTTTATTTTTTGAGACTATTTCCTTGTTATTTAAGTCTTCCGCTGAGTAGTAAACCAGGACAAGGGTTTGCTTGGGGCCAGCAATGGTTCTCAAGTGCCAGTCCCGCCCAAGGTGTAGGCTCGAGGTGTGACATCACATATCGTTTAAGGCTTCACGGTCCATGAAACTCTTCATGGGCCGTCTAGCTGTTCGTCAAGCTTCACTTGCCCAACAATGCTTCACTAAAACGGGCATAACGTTTTACTCCAAACTTGAAATGAGGCAAATTTGGTGGCGTTGGGAAGAGGACTTAAAGTCCTTTAATTTGATAAGTCATGGGCTATCTACTTCATTTTGTGTTGAGAGATATGACCATTGGAAGTTGAAAAAGAACTTAAAAATGGATGGATCCCTTTCACTAATAACTTCGCGGTTCGTGTGAAACTCCACGGACAGTCCAAGTGTTTGTGAACATTCGTGGGTGTTGGGTTCAATTTCACGAGCGAGGTGACGGGTCGTGGACCCCTTCATGGCCCGTGAAACTCTTCTTAAAGGGACTTTCTATGTTTACCCTTCACCGCGGTTCGTTGTATGGTCTGTGACACCCTATACAGACCATAGAGCCTTCCATACTTGTACACTTGTACTCAACTGAAGCCTTTTCTCTTACATTCCAAGTTTTAATTTCTGAGGTGTTACAATGAGTTCTGAAGGTTGTCTTAGGGATATCTGAAGTTCTAATATTTAGTTGATGATAGTAGAACCTCAAATCAATCTTAGAAAACAAAGATGCTCCATGAAGTTGATCAAATAAGTCATCAATACAAGGAAGATGATACTTGTTCTTCACTGTTACTTTGTTCAACTGTCGATAATCAATACACATTTTCATAATCCTTCTTCCATACAAACAAAACAGGAGGACCCCAAGGAGACACACTGGGGTGGATGAATCCCGTACTCAAGAAGTCTTGCAATTGATCATTCAACTCCTTTAACTCTGCTGGAGCCATGCGATAAGGAGGAATAGAGATGGGCTTGACACCCAACTCTAAGTCAATAGAAAAATCAATATCCCTATCTGGATGAATACATGGAAGATCACTAGGAAAAACATCTGAACCTCTCTAACCACGGGCACAAAATCCATGGAAGGTGGCTCAACACTATTATCCCGAATAAAGGCCAAATAAGACAAACACCCTCTATCAACCATTTCTCATACATTTTACCATATATTTTAGGCATCCTTAATTATTAATTCTCATAATATCTCTTACCATATATTTAAGTACTCCTTAATTATTAATATTCCCAATACCTCTTTCCGTATATTTCTCTTACCACATATTTTAGAACTCCTTAATTTTAAATATTATAAAAATAATAAATCAAAAAGATTAGAAATATAGTAAATGATAATTTTGTCTATTTTAGAATTTTTAATGAAGATGAAAAAATCCTATCAACAGTTCTAATTACCTTCATGCTTTTAATATAATATGTAGATAGTAAAAACAGGTCAAAATCAATAAGTTGAAAATCCTACCCTATGACTTTTGACTTATAAATGAATTTTAACTTATAAGTCATAACCCTTTCCAAACAAGCTCTAAATTAATATAGTTTACCACACACACTAAACTAAAACCAACAATTATAACAAAATTCACACTCTATTGTTTTAATAATAAGAAAAACTTAAATGCATAAAATGATTATTATGATAGTGGAACTTTTTGTGTTAGTGTTTTTAAAAAAATGGGGAAACATAAAAAGATTGTAAATGTTTCTCAATATTTTATTAAGCATAACAGTGCTTTAAATAGCCACTTGATAACCTAATCTGCAGAAAATCTGCATAACAAGAATTTAAAATTACTAAATAATCTCAACAATTAAAACAACCTAACAAATATTTAAAATCCAAATTCATCCTAAAACTAGGTAACTTAGTATTTTTTTAAAAAAATGACTGCACTAACTAAAAGCAAACTCAACACTCCTCCATTGCTTTAGATACTGCAATTTTAAAAAGTTGTTGTCACGACCCAACCCACCGGGCCGTGCGGGAACCTACTCTAACACCTAAGTAAGAGAACCCTTGATTCTCAAACTATTGAAAATATGCGGAAATTTAAGAAGACTGGAAATAAAAGGAATTTCAAGAGGTTTTTATATAATAAAGAGTTTTAAACAACCCAAAGTCAAATTTACAAAATAATTAACACCCCTAAGGATCTAGTCTAAACAGGTACAATAGCTTCTAAGATTACAAAGTATAAATACATCAACTAATGACATAGCTTCGACCACGTGTAAGGAAGAGTAGAAGTTGTTGGAGATTGTCTTCGTCTTCACCTATGAAACATCATTGACCCTGCAACCAGACTATGCCCAAGGCATAGCAAGAGTAGTATCAGTACAAACCACACGTACTGGTAGGCCTCATCGGTCAACCCGATGCCCACTGCATAATATAAAGAAATCGACCAGCATAAAATCATGCAATAAGGAAGTACACCCATCAACCTTTATCCTCCTATCTTTGCCATTGACGAATACCTTAAAACCTACTAACACTTGACTACCAGCCCCTAGTCCATCACCCTCCTTTACTCCGTTTCTTGATCTTAACTTAACTGCTCTATCTCATAGAGGAGTTCTCGATTATAGCCAATACCAACCCGACCAGCCACTCACGACATACCCTCACTTCTTCTGCATCACAATTTAACCCTTGACTACACAATATACCCTCTCTAGTCTCCCTAACTATTTCAAATATGAATCCCCTTCCCAGGTTGGATCTAACTACTATTTAGATTATAAATAGTACTCTACTACTCTTTAATTAAGAACAAAGACAAACCCTCTATCCATATTCCATAATAACACCTGGACCCTTGGTCTCCTCTTACCAGAATACATATCGGTGGGCCCGCTAATTCGCAATCAATTCCAACGACTAGATATAAGCCATTTAATTACAACACAGTAAACACACATATACAAGTTGGATAATTCAATTATATTTTAAGGGTACATACAATTTTCCAATGTCAATAGCAGGTAGACATAAATGTCATGATCACTAATGGTTCTCTAATGGAACCCACACCCAAATTGTTAGTGTGTCGGAACGTGACACCTGATCCAATATATATGTGTCGGAATATGACACCCGATCCGATATATGTGTCAGAACGTGACACCCAATCCAGTCAGCTCAACTACAGTCACAATCACATCCATAATGAACAATACTCATAATCGTACAATCAAGTAACAAGTTCATGTCATGTATTGTGACACATATCATCATTTCATTAGATTGATTCAAATTCCCTATTCACATACATGCACGCATACAATGAAGCAATTATCCGGCATATATCACACAACAGGAAATCAAACTATCACCTTATCGTAGTTCACAATATGAGACTTTCCCAACGGTACACATCATCTTTAGCAACTAAGGTACATGTACAATCATCCATTTTTTCGTGCACGAAGGCCTAAACATGAATTCTACCATCAATTAACACTATATTTCATAGTGAACATGAATTTATGACTATTCAATTGAGTAAACCTAGCCTACCTGGGCGCCAAGTAGCGGTAGAGGGATTGTAGCTCCAATCCTAGTTTTCGGACAACAAGATAGTGGATTTTGGAAATAAATCTTTGAGCTGTCGTCAATCTTATGCTAGAGATCTCTTTCTCATTTCTTCCCAAGCCTAGAACAACCTTTTGAGGGTTTCTGGGGTGATCCTTGCTTTTTTTGACACTTAAGGAAAAAGGAGAAAATAAGACCTTGTGTCATTTAAGTTTTTACCCCGATCATCCCGCTCTGGCGCTCACCATCCCGATAGAGTGCCGCCGTTGTAGAAGCACCATCTCACTCTAGCGGGAGAGTGGACCCAGCATGCTCAAGACGTTTTACCCGTCTAGATTAATGACAGTTTGGGTCATTACAGTTTCTCCTCCTCAATTTTTTCTTCTACAACTTGTGCTTGAAGATTGTTCTTAAGCTTGCACACGTTTGTAACATGACCGGCTTGCTTGAAATTTCCACATATTGCACCAGGTCTCCACCACTAAAATTTTTCCAAGTGCGTTTTTCTTTTGTACTATTTCCAAAGAGGATAATTATCTTTTTCTTTTTTGTTTTGTGCATATCAAGCACCCTCAATAACATTATCTTGTTCGAAGGCTCTTCTTTACTCCTGTGCTTGAAGAGCACTAATTAGTTCTTCAACTGAAATAATAGAGAGATCTTTAAACTCTTCCAAAGATGAAATTTTAGATTCGAATCTCTCTGGAATTGTCACAAGAATTTTTTCTACTATTTTGTCATCTTTGAAATCCTCACAAAGTAACCTGATTTTATTAACAATAAAAGAAATCTTATCAGAATACTTAACAATAATTCACCCTCTTGCATCCTAAGAGATTCAAAATCTCTTCTCAAATTCAAAATTTGCATTTGCCTGACTCGGTCACTTCCTTGATATTTTTTTTTTAAATTTTGCCCAAGCTTCTTTTGCCGTCTCACAAGCAATGATTTTAGAAAAAAATTGAATCCGCAATTGAATTTTGAATTACAGTTTTGGCTTTGAATTTTGATTTTTTTTTCACCCGAATGAGATTTAATTTGAGCAAGGGTAGGATTTGTAGGGAGAGGTTGTAAGGGTATATCTTCCATTACAACTTCCAACAGATCATAGGCTTCAAGATATGATTTCATTTTGACTGATCAATTCTGATAGTTTTCACCAGTGAAAATTTTTGGGGCATGTAAAGAGAGACTACTGCTTGTCATTTTTTTGGTTAAAAATGGTTTAGAAACGCCTATGCGTTGAAAAAAATAAGGGTTGAAAAGGTAACCCTGATGGGTTAAAATGGGTAGCTCTTACGGGCAAAAAAATGTATGGTAGTTCTTTGGAAGATTTCACAGATCCCTTAAGATCAATGGAGCTCTTGATACCACTGTTGATGTTTTTAAAAAATATGGGACAACACAAAAAGATTGAAAATGTCTCTTAATATTTGTTAAGCATAACAGGGCTTTACATTGCCACTTGATAACCTAATCTACAGAAAATCTGCATAACAAGAATTTCAAAATACTAAATAGTTTCAACAATTAAAATAACCTAACAAATATTTAAAATTCAAATTCATCCTAAAACTAGGTAACTTTTTTTTAAAAAAATGACTAACTAAAAGCAAACTCAACATCTTGCAAACTATTAATTAAGAAGTTGATCCTATTTCTACAAAAGTTGAGTCTTATAGTCCTGTTTTAAAATATCAAAGAGTATGCTATGATAGCTATGCAAATCAATATTTAATTACCATACACTATATAAATATTGTTCATCCTATTTCATTGTAAACATTAAAAAAAATATCAAAACCATAAACATTGAGATTTTTATGAGCGATATCCATAAACTATTATTGCTAACATTTTAGCAACGAAGATAAAACTTACACGAAAATGTGTTTGTATAAGATAATTTTAAATGCATAAACAAACATAACAATTGTAAAAATAAACTACTTAGGAATTTTTGAAAACTACATTCATGGCCCCACGAGCACCTAAGTTGAATCCTTGGAGACATGTTTTGACATGAAAAAGAGCTAATCATGAAATTTGAATCGACTAACATTAGTCAAAAGCATTAGTACCATAACTAATGTTTCTGGCTGTCATTAATATCCACGACTCTATCTTCAGAAGGGTGCCCAAATGGATAAGCATTGTTATCTGGGGTAAAACCCACAATATCTATTTCAACACTTTCATTACCCTTCTTCAAGAGATTAGTGTGACGCTTTGACAAAGTGACTTTTAAGATCCTTCCATTCAACTTCCTTTCATTAAGAATTTTCATTATATCAATTCTCTTTGGACCAGTAATTTTTCTTAGCATGTTTAAACTCTTTGATTAAAATACTAAGATAAAATGTGAGTTTGGTTCTCAACATAAGAATTATTTATATTGAAAAGAAATTATCTTATTATTTTGCGAAGTAAAAGATATTCATATTTATTCCCTTTTTAAAAAAGGTTTGACTTTGACCATAAAATAAAAATCAAATTTCATTCGTTGTGTCATTTTATTATGGTCATAATAAAATAAAATTTAATTTTTCTACTTAGAAATATTTTATTAGATTGCTCTTAGACGACCTTTTATTTTAATAATAACAAATTGAGAAAACTAATGAATAAACAAATTGACAAATTAGATTTATTCTGTATTTCTTTTATGGTAGAAGTTTTAGTAAGTTCACATATAAAATAAATAAAAATTGAATAACTTTCTTTTATGATTAAGTTTTGAAAGTTCATATGTAAAATAATAGATATTTATTAGGTAAACAGTTCTTTTATAGATATGTTTAAGCCTTAGATGCTGTTAAAATACTGATAATAGCTTATGCGTATTAAAGTATGAAAAATTGAAAATTAAATTTGAAATTTTAAGACAATTTTAGCGAATAACTTATAGCCTTTTATAAACTCGTAAGTTCTAATCGTAATATGTACGATAGGCCAATAGCTGAAGAATTTTGTGATTAATTCAATCCCAAAACCAAATGTGATTTACATTACATTAAGAATTACCTAACCTCAAAATTGTTCCCAGTTTTACGTCCTAAGAAGAAAATACTCTCTGGATTGAAAGCTTCTTTATCGATAAAGTTTTTAGTATGCGATTATCATATCTGGATTGCAAACAAGAATATCTCCTAAAATATAAAATGTATGTATGTCATAACCTATCAAATTAAAGGTATTTGATTCTAGTTTTCAACCCAATAAATTATTCATCAATTGGATATTTTACACAAAGTTATGTGCTTTTTACTAGAGATTGTCTTGTTGCGCACCCCGCCGCCCAAGCTGCCAACCGAGTGATAGCGCAGTAAAAACAATGGCTACTACTTTGATAGGCGCTAACTGAGCACTCGAGATGTGACAAAACTAATACCAACAATTATAACAAAATTCACACTCAATTGTGTTTATAATAAGAAAAAATTAAATGCATAAAAACATGATTATGATAGTGGAACTTCTTGCAAACTATTAATTAAGAAGTTGATCCTATTTCTACAAAAGTTGAGTCTTATAGTCTTGTTTTAAAATATCAAAGAGTATGCTATGATATCTAAGTCAATCAATAATTAATTACCATACACTATATAAATATTTTCCATCCTATTTCATTGTAAACATTAAAAAAACATTAAAACCATAAACATTGCGAATTTTATTAAGGATGGTTAATCCATAAACTACAGCTATCATTTTAGCAACGAGGATAAAACTTACATGGAAATTTGTCTATATAAGATAGTTTTAAACGCACAAACAAACATAACAGTTGTAAAAATTAAACTACTTAGAAATTTTTGAAAAATAATTCATGGCCCAATGAGCACCTAAGTTGAATCCTTGGAGACATGTTTTGACATGAAAAAGAGCTAATCATGAAATTTGAATCGACTAACATTAGTCAAAATGGATAAGCATTGTTATTTGGGGTAAAATCCACAATAGATTTTTCAGCACTTTCATTACCCTTCTTGAAGAAATTTGTGCGACACTTTGACAAAGCTACTTTTAAATCCTTCCATTCAACATCTTTTCATTAAGAATTTTCATTATGTCAATTGTCTTTGGACCAGTACTTTTATTGGCACGTTTTATATCTTTGATATAAAATACTAAGATAAAATGTGATTTTGGGTCTCAACATAAGAATTATTTATAGTGCAAAAAAGTTCTCTTATTATTTCATGGAGTCAAAGATATTCACATTTATTCCTTTTTTAAAAGGGTTTGACTTTGACCATAAATAAAATCAGATTTCATTCTTTGTGTCATTGTAATATGATCATTATTAAAGAAAATTTAATTTTCTTACTTAGAAATATTTTATTAGATTGCTCTTAGACGACCTTTTATTTTAATTATAACAAATTGAGAAAACTAATGAATAAACAAATTGAGAAATTAGATTTATTGTGTATTTCTGTTATGGTAGAAGTTTTCGTAAGATCACATATAAAATAAATAAAAATTGAATAAACCCTTCTTTTATGATTAAGTTTTAGCAGTTCACATGTAAAATAATAGAGATTTATTAGGTAAACAGTTCTTTTATAGATATGTTTAAGCTTTAGATATTGTTAAAATACTTATAACACCTTATGCATATTATTGTGAAAAATTGAATATTAAATTTGAATTTGAAAGACATTACGAGTAACTTATATTCTTTTATAAACTCGTAAGTACTTGTCACGACCCGGACCACTATAATTGGCACCCACACCAACCCTCCGGTGGAAGAACCTCTACTACAACTCAACTAAAATTTTGAAAGAAAACTAAAGCATTTAAAGATACAGAAGTAGGTTTAAATGGTTAACTAAATATGGAGTTCCCATAAACTTTGAATGGAACACCCCACAACTAGAAAGAGCTAGAATTAGAAAGAGCCATTTTTGGAAAGAATGAAAAATCTAGAAATTTGACAAAATTAAGTTAAGTATGAGTTTTGGGTCAACTTAAAACGATCATAACTCCTAGCTCAGATTGAGTTAGGTGTGCTACAAGATACTGCAGGAAGGATCTTTGAATTATCTTTCCAACGCCGCGAGTTTGCGCAATTTTGAGTTCGTAGGAGGGAGATATGCCCATTGGAAGTTGGGCTGTCTAGATAAGGAAAGTCAAAACCGGATTTTAGAAGGGCATTATGGTCTTTTCACCACTCAATTAATTAATTTCAATTTTTGGTAATTAAATTGGTCTAAACTTATTGGATTCAGTTTACGCTTTTGAAAAACAAGTTAGTATTTTGAGAGAAGAGAAAAGAAGAGGAGAAAAGAGAAGGAGAATCAAGGAAATCGTCAAGTTCTTGAAAAATTCTTGTGGATTTCGTCAAGGGGTGATCCCTACGTGATTATGTGAGATCACATAGCATTGGATTAGTTCACCCACGTGCCAATCATGATTTATTTCAGCGAATTTATGTTCTTGAAGGTTTAGAAATTGAGTTCTTGATGGATTTTGTTGAAGTTCTATTGAGTTCTTGATTCGTTGGAAGTGTTGAGGAGTTGATTGATTCAAATTCATGAAATTAGGTGTTGTTTTGAGTAAATTTTTTCATATTTTGGTTATGTAGTTGATTTAAGTGTTTTGGGAAAGAACCAATCGAAACTAGAGGTTTTAGTGTTGAAAAAACGACCACAAAAAATCAGGGTTTTGGGGAGCCGTGCCAGCCAGAGTGCTACAACTTCAGTTCTGAAATTTAGGCTCTGGCACCCCGCGCCACTCAGAGCGCTAGGGACGCCAGGTCTTCTACTTCTTTCCCATTCTTTTCGTACTAGTTCCCTTGAAACGTACCTATGTTTCTTAGTTGATTCCTACACTCTAAGGTACGTCTAAACAACATGAAATCATCATTAACATGAGATCATGAGCCTTGAATCTATAATTCAATTCAAGGAAAGTTAAGATTCAAGTCAAGAGAAGTAAGAGTTAAGTCAAGATGAGTTCTTAGAGTTTTCCAAAAGTCCTTTTCAAACGTTTTAACTTTGTTTTAAGACTGAAAGTTTAAGTTGAGTAAAGAGCAAAGAGTAAGGATTAAAGTTCATTTCTTCAAAGAGTATACAGGGACTATGTATTCCCAAAGAGTTTAAAATATTTTCACATTTAAACAAGAAAGAAAATAGAGATTTCCAAAGAGCCTTTGAGCTAGTTTTCTGTAAAGAGTATATGCTTTCACAATTAAGCAAGAGAGGAAACTTTGATTTCCAAGATAGCCTGTGAGCTAAGTTTTGAGAAATTATCTCAAACCACAGAAAGAAGTAGTTTTTAAACATAAGAGCTAGTATCATATTTTGGGAGTATTATTGAGCATTTATAAGGGGGGGATTTCAGACAACTCCCAGCCCCATAAATCATGTAGCCACCATGAATAGAAAAGGGTCATACTTTTTTTAGATGACTTCTTAGTACTTTTTAGCATAGACTAGTGTATCCACTTGTAGTCAGGTTCTATACTCTCGGCAAGTTATAGGACGTCCCTAACAGTGTGTGGCAAAATGTTGTATCATCACAATAGCTCTTAAGTGATGGTTGTCGGTTAGAGAAACTCCCATAGCAGTATTTTGTATTTTTATATACATTTTAGGGTTTATATTGTATCTTTGCATACACACACAGAGTCTTATTGTATTTCTAAATACACAGAGTTGATATCCATGGTTTAAAAGCTTTTCTTTATATTGCATTTACATTACTGCTTTATATTGAAATGATTTCAGATAAGTTTAGTTGAGTTAAGACCAGGTTTGTTCTTTAGTTCCTTTCAAGCTTATGTCTTGTTTTAGAATTCCCCTCACATACTCGTACATTCAATGTACTGATGCCATTTATCTTGCATCTTTGAATGATGCAGATACATGTAACTAGGATCATCATCCAGCACATTGTTGATTCTAGTTGAGGTTTAGAGTTTATTGGTGAGCCTCCTTGCTTCCGGAGTATCCTTTTTATTTGCTTTTCAATATATAGTTCATTAGGATGTCATGGGTCTTGTCCTCACGTACATCTATGTTGTTAGAGGCTTCATAGACAATTAGTGATATTAGTTCTTGAGTCTTTCTATTTCATGTTTTGATGGTTGAGACTTGAGTTGCCACTTTGGCCAACAAATGTTATTTTAATACATTCTAAGTTTATTATTGAGCAGTTCAGTTTACTTTTCAAAGTATCTATATCATGTTTAAGCCTTCCGTTGAGTAAGTAAGCCAGACAAAGGGTTCGCTTGGGGCCAGCAACGGTTCTCGAGTGTCAGTCCCACTCAAGGTGTAGGCTCAGGGCATGACAAACTTTGTATCAGAGCACAAAGTTTAAGAGTTCTAGGGAGTCTATGAAGCCATGTCTGTAGAGTCCTAGTTATCGGTGTGAAGCGCATCACATCTATAATTAGGAGGCTGCGACACTTAGGAATTATCTCACTTCTTTCATACTCATTTCATGCGATAGAGTTAATCTCTAAAACGTTTCTTCTAACTCATGCGGCGCGTGTAGTTCAGTTCATGTCTCCACGAAGAGCTGTCCAAGATCGTCTGGCTAGAAGGAATGTTGAACCACATGAACAAGGGGTACCTAATGCACCAAAAGTGCAACCCCAAGGAGAGGTCACCAATGCTGAGTTTCGTGAGGCTATCTAGATGTTGAGCCAAGTTTTCACCAATGAAGCTGGGCAACAGAGAGAGAATCGACATGAAGTGGCTGACACTTCAAGGATCCATGAGTTCTTAAGGATGAATCCCCGAAGCTTCACAGGTTCTAGTGTTACTGAGGATCTAGAGAATTTTGTTGAAGAGCTTCAGAAGGTTTTTGAAATCATGCATGTTGCTGATACTGGGAGGGTGGAACTAGCTGCATACTAGATGAAGGGTGTCGCAAGAATCTGGTTTTATCAATGGAAGAAGAACCGAGTTGAGGGAGCACCACCTTCGAGTTGGGCTTGTTTTGAGGAGGCCTTCTTGGGGCATTTATTCCCTCGAGAACTGAGAGAGGCTAAGGTACGAGAGTTCCTCACTCTTAAGCAGGATTCTATGAGCATTCATGAGTATAGTCTGAGGTGCACACAACTTTCTCGGTATGCTCCGGAGATGGTTGCTGACATGAGGAACAAGATGAGTTTATTCGTTGCTGGGTTATCTCGCCTGTCAAGTAAGGAAGGCAAGGCAGCTATGCTGATAAGGGATATGGACATAGCAAGGCTAATAATCCACGTGCAACGAGTTGATGAGGACAAGCTGAGGGATAAAGAAGAATTTAAGAATAAGAGGGCTAAGAAAGTCTGGGCAACAGAAGAGTAATGCCAACCGATCATTCTTCCAACAGAAATAATAGGGACCTGCTCCATCATCACTTGCACCAAAGAACAAAAGTGAGTACAATAGACATAATTTTAGGGCTAAACCTGCCTATTCTCAAGGTAGTATGGCACAAGGGGTAAGTAAGCCTCCTGCATGTGGTAGGTGTGGTAGGAACCACTCAGGGATGTGTCAAGATGGCTCCACTAGTTGCTTCAAGTGTGCCCAAAATGGTCATTTTATGCGAGAGTGTCCAAAGAACAAGCAGGGTAATGGTAATTGGGGCAATAAAGCCCAGTCTTCTTCAGTTGCTCCATCGGACAGAGTTGCACCTAGAGGAGCTACTTCAGGGGAATACGGAGGAGGAAACTATGTGTATGCTATTACTAGTCGCTAAGAGCAAGAGGATTCTCCAGATATTGTCACCGGTATGATCCAAGTCTTTAACTTTAATGTTTATGCTTTTGTAGATCCAGGAGTGATTTTATCCTTTGTAACTCAGTATATTGCGATGAAGTTTAATGTTCTCCCTAAGCAACTTAGTGAGCCCTTAAGTGTTTCTACACATGTTGGTGAGTCTATTCTAGCAGAAAGAGTCTATCATGATTTTCCCGTTTACGTCAATCACAAGAGCACCATGGCTGATTTAGTTGAGTTAGACATGATAGATTTTGATGTCATTCTTGGTATGGACTAGTTTTATGCCTGTTATGCTTCAGTTAATTGTAGAACTCGAGTTGCCAGGTTCTAATTTCCAAATGAGCCGTTTTAGAGTGGAAAAGTAGTTCAACAGTGCCTAAGGGTTGTTTTATTTCGTACCTTAAGGTAAGGAAGTTAGTTTCTAACGGGTGTGTCTATTACTTAGTTTGAGTTAATGACTCTAGTGTTGAGATACCTCCTCTTCAGTCAGTTTCAGTAGTAAGAGAGTTTTCAGAAGTCTTTCCAGATGATCTTCCTGGAGTCCCTCCTGAGAGAGAAATAGACTTCGGTATAGATATTCTTCCTAATACTCGTCCTATATATGTTCCTCCATATAGAATGGCACTAACAGAGTTAAAAGAGTTGAAGGCGCAGTTGAAAGGTCTCCTTGAGATGGGTTTTATTCCACCAAGTGTCTCACCTTGGGGCGCTCCGGTCTTGTTTGTGAGGAAGAATGATGGTTCCCTTAGGATGTGTATAGATTATCGTCAGTTGAACAAGGTTACCATCAAGAAAAAGTATCCTCTTCCAATAATTGATGATCTTTTCGATCAACTTAGGGTGCAACCTGTTTCTCTAAGATAGACCTTAGACCGGGCTACCATCATTTAAGAGTAAGGGAATGTGATATTCCAAAAACAACTTTCAGGATCCGTTATGGTCATTATAAGTTTCTGGTCATGTCATTCGATTTAACTAATGCTCCTGCAGCGTTCATGGACCTTATGAATAGAGTGTGCAAGCCTTATTTAGATATGTTGTTATCGTGTTTATTGATGACATACTAATCTTTTCGAGGAATGAGGAAGATCATGCTAGCCATCTCAGAATAGTTCTCCAAACTTTAAAGGATAGGGAGTTGTATGCCAAGTTCTCTAAGTGTGAGTTTTGTCTTGAATCTGTGGCATTCTTAGGCCACATTGTTTCCGGTGATGGAATTAGAGTTGATACTCAGAGAATAGAGGCAGTGCAAAATTGGCCTAGACCCATATCTCCAACTGATATTAGGAGTTTCTTATGGTTGATTGGATATTATAGAAGGTTCATAAAGGGGTTCACATCCATTTCATCTCCTTTGACCAAGTTAACTAAGAAAATAATGAAATTTCAGTGGTCTGAAGCTTGTGAAAAAATCTTTAAGGAATTGAAAAAGAGGTTGACTACTGCCCCAGTATTGACCTTACCAGATGGTATGCAAGGCTTTGTTGTATATTATGATGCGTCTAGAGTTGGTTTGGGTTGTTTATTAATGCAGAATGGCAAGGTTATAGCTTATGCATCCAGACAGTTGAAAGTTCATGAGAGGAACTACCCAACCCATGATCTAAAGTTGTCTACTATAGTATTTGCTTTGAAAATATGGCTCTATTATCTTTATGGTGTTCATGTGGATGTGTTCACCGATCACAAGAGTCTTCAGTATGTGTTTAATCAGAAAGAGATTAATCTCAGACAAAGGAGGTGGTTAGAATTACTCAAGGATTATGACATGAGTATTCTTTATCACCCAAGTAAGGCTAATAATGTTGTTGATGTCTTGAGCATGTTGTCTATGGGTAGTACCACCCATTTTAAGGAAGATAAGAAAGAGCTAGCAAGAGATGTCCATAGACTTGCACGATTAGCAGTTCGACTAATGGATTCCACAAACGGAGGAGTAGTGGTGATGAATGGGGCTTAGTCATCATTAGTGTCAGAAGTAAAAGAGAAGCAAGACCAAGATCCTATTTTGCTTGAATTGAAGGCAAATGTTCATAAGCAAAAAGTAATGACTTTTGAACAAGGGGAGATGATGTAATGAGGTATCAAGGTAGATAGTGTATACCAAGGGTGGATGAACTCCAAGAGAGGATAATAGAGGAAGCTCATAGCTCCAGATATTCTATCCATCCGGGTTCCACAAAAATCTATCGTGATTTGAGAGAAGTTTATTGGTGGAGTAGTATGAAGAAGGGCATTGCAGAGTTTGTTGCTAAGTGTTCGAATTGGCAACAAGTTGAAGTAAAGCACCAAAGGCCCGGTGGTATGGCTCAGAATATAGAACTTCCGAAATGGAAGTGGAAGATAATCAATATGGACTTCATCACAGGTTTACCAAGGTCTCGCAGGCAACACAATTCTATTTGGGTGATTGTTGATAGAATGACAAAATCAGTCCGCTTTTTGCCGGTAAAGACTACCCATTCAGCAGAGGACTATGCCAAACTGTATCTTCAAGAGGTAGTTAGACTTCATGGGGTGCCAGTTTTGATTATATCAGATAGAGGTGCATAATTTACTGCACAGTTTTGGAAATTTTCTCAGAAAGGCTTGGGTTCAAAGGTGAACTTTAGTACTGTTTTTCATCCTCAAACAGATGGGCAAGAAGAGCGCACTATTCAGACTTTGGAAGATATGTTGAGGGTCTGTGTGATCGATTTCAAGGGTAATTGGGATGACCATCTACCTCTCATCGAGTTCACTTACAACAATAGTTACACTCTAGCATCTAGATGGCTCCTTATAAAGCTTTTTATGGGAGAAGATGCAGATCTCTTATTGGATGGTTTGAAAATAGTGAAGCTATGGAGAAGGTTAAAGTTATTCAAGAAAGGTTGAGAACAACGCAGAGTCACCAGAAATCCTACACTGATGTTAGGAGAAGGGAGTTAGAGTTTGAAGTAGATGATTGGGTCTACTTGAAAGTTTCACCCATGAAGGGTGTTATGAGATTTGGTAAGAAGGGGAAACTTAGTCCCCGGTATATTGATCCTTATAGAATATCCAAGAAAATTGGCAATGTAGCTTATGAGTTGGAGCTACCACAAAAGTTAGCAACGGTTCATCCGGTTTTTCACATCTCCATGTTGAAAAAGTGTATGGGCGATTCTTCATTTATCATACCAACTGAAGATATTAGTATCAAGGATAGCTTATCTTATGAGGAGATTCCTATTCAGATTCTAGATCTCCAAGTTCGCAAGTTGAGAAGAAAAGAGGTAGCATCAATCAAACTTCTTTGGAGGCATCAGTTTATTGAGGAAACTAGTTGGGAAGCTGAGAAAGATATGAAGAAGAGATATCCACATCTCTTCAAATCCTGAGAAGTTCCAAATCAAGCTACTAATCCATTTCTTGGTTTTTATTTATAAGTTGGCATGTTGTTTTTGCATTTTGCTTGTTGGGTGTTTGAACTAAATGTTAGATGTTATACCCTTAGCCTACTAAGATTAATCTCATTCGAGGATAAATGTTCCCAAGGGGGAGATATTGTAAAACCCCGCAACTAGAAAGATCTAGAATTAGAAAGAGTCATTTTTGGAAAGAATGAAAAATCTGGAAATTTGACAAAATTAAGTTAAGTATGAGTTTTAGGTCAACTTCAAACAACCATAAATCCTAGATCAGGATGATTTAGGTGTTCTACAAGATACCTTAGAAAGGATCTTTGAATTTTCTTTCCAACGCCGCCAAGTTTACATGATTTCGAGTTTGTAGGAGGGAGATATGCCCATTATGGTCTTTTCACTACCCAATTAATTAATTTCATTTTTTGTAATTATATTGGGGTATAAAATGATTGGATTCAGTTTACGCTTTTGAAAAATAAGTTAGGGTTTTGAGAGAAGAGAAAAGAAGAGGAGAAAAGAAAAGGAGAAGCAAGGAAACGTCAAGTTCTTGAAGAATTCTTGTGAATTTCGTCAAGGGGTGATTCCTACGAGGTATGTGAGATCACATAACATTGGGTTAGTTCACCCACATTCCAATCATGATTAATTTCAGCGAATTTATGTTCTTGAAGGTTTAGAAATTGAGTTCTTGATGGGTTTTATTGAAGTTCTATTGAGTTCTTGTTTCGTTGAAAGTGTTGAGAAGTTGATTGATTCAAATTCATGAAATTAGGTGTCGTTTTGAGTAGATTCTTGAATATTTCTGTCATGTAGTTGAATCTAAGTGTTTTAGGAAAGAACCAATCGAAATTAGAGGTTTTAGAGTTGAAAAACGACCAAGAAAAATCGGGGTTTCTGGGAAAGGGTTTGGGGCACCGCGCCAGCCAGAGTGCCCCACTTCAGTGTCTGAAGTTTGAGCTCTGGGGCGACGCGCCAGCCAGAGCGCCACAACTTCAGTTCTGAAGTTTAGGCTCTGGCGCCCCGCGCCACTCAGAGCGCCAGGGACACCAGGTCTTCTACTTCTTTCCCATGC
>JAJOOO010022933.1:0-32672 GCA_029582685.1 Solanum piurae | reverse complement strand
CAAAGTTAAGTTCATCACACTACGCATTGACACTACAGTCAAACAAGACTCCACACTTTCACTAGTGTACAATGATCATCACAAGAGACTCAATTCAAGGAGTGTTAAAAAGAAGTTCACACAAGCTCACAAGGTAGGCCACAAAGAGGTATATGTCAAATTGGCTCACACTCTTTAAAGTTACCTAATATCATATCAAGAGATAGTCTTACTTAGTCGACCGGACCAATGGGGCAAATTCTAGGATCTATCATGCATGTTTCAAAGTTAAGTTCATCACACTACGCATTGACACTACAGTCAAACAAGACTCCACACTTTCACTAGTGTACAATGATCATCACAAGAGACTCAATTCAAGGAGTGTTAAAAAGAAGTTCACACAAGCTCACAAGGTAGGCCACAAAGAGGTATATGTCAAATTGGCTCACACTCTTTAAAGTTACCTAATATCATATCAAGAGATAGTCTTACTTAGTCGACCGGACCAATGGGGCAAATTCTAGGATCTATCATGCATGTTTCAAAGTTAAGTTCATCACACTACGCATTGACACTACAGTCAAACAAGACTCCACACTTTCACTAGTGTACAATGATCATCACAAGAGACTCAATTCGATACTAGGCTAGTCATAGTGCAATGTATAGATGGCATCCCATACTACCACATACACTTCATAGAACCTTTCAAGAAACCATAATGCACATCTCACATGATGGGAATAAGTGTTTAACCGACATAGGTCATGCAAGCTATACATTGAATCTGGTTTCATATAGCTCCACACGTAAAGAGGTGTTTCACTTGCCTAAGGTAGAACGATAACATTAGCTCGGATGAATCCTTAGCTTGGATGAAATCCACTGGCTAATGTCCTATGTGGGCACATAGTTATGGGATAGGAAGATGTCCCTTGGAACTCTAACCTAACATTGGCAGAGTTTCCATCTAACCATATCTGCTCGGTGCTTAGCCTACATTCCCATAGATTATTTCCTTCACATTACATTAGTGTATTAGGGAAGAGTGTCACAAGCCTCTCAACCCATAATACATCATTACCCAAGGAAGGAATGCTATAAGCCTATCGATCCATGGTACATTCAAGGATAGCTCTAGGGTCCTCATGAAAAGAATGACATAAGCCTATCGAATCATGGTCCCTGATTACATGCTTATACTCATGAAAGGAATGCCACTAGCCTATTGATTCGTGGTACACTGACTCATTAAGGAAGGAATGCCACTAGCCTATCGATTCCATAGTCTTCATTACATTAAATCATTTATGAAGAGAATGCCTAAACCCTATAATTCATAGACATCAATTCAAGACACATTCATCACTCATATTTGAAAGGAATGCCATAGCCTATCGATTCATATTCATCAAGTCAAGACAAAATCACTCTACAAGAAAAGGATGCATGAGCCTACCAATTCTAGATTCAACATTCACATTATGAAAACTATTCACATTCCAATATTATTATTCATGAGTGTCAATTAGAGTAATAGCCTTTCAATACCAACACAAATACTTTGAATACAAGATCATCATTCTATCATTGAATCACGTGTAAATCCTTCACATTACACAACATCATGATAATACTTCAATTCATCACATTATGCCTTCAAGGCCATGATCACAATGTAAAAATTAATTAAACACCTCCACCTTTCAAGTGGATCAACAATTCAAGCACAATTCTACATTAGCATGAAATTAGGTCAAACTTTCCCTTTCAAGGCCATGATCACCAATCCTCAATTGACCAACAATTCACCATAATTATACATAGATAATGATACAAATCAATAATCTAAATCAATCTACAAATAAATCCATCATTATTCATTCATAATCAACAAACCCACTTCACAAGGCCAAATTTAGGAATTTAGAGAAATCATGGGTTCATAGCGTAAAGTCATATTAAATCATCCATTAAACATCAATATAATCATAATATGACATTAGTAAACCTTTAAAATCGTTTAATTGAAGAACCTATGAGATTGAGTAAAACCTTTGAAATTTCATGAACTTGAAAACTTTGAAAACTTATTTGGAATTGACTCTAAGGTGAAAACTAACCCTTGATGAAGGATCACCATACCTTTTTCTAAGATTTCCTCAAGAAATTTGATGAATAAAGCTTTGAATCCAAAACCTAGCTCCCACTTCTTCTTCTTCCTTGAGTTTGAGAGAAAAATATTGAGAGAGAAGAACTTTGGGGTTTTGATTTGGGTGTTTTGAATAAAGGAGTAAATGAAGTGTTTTAAGACTTGAAACTATTTATATTTACGATATAAACCAATTAAAATCAACCCGACATAATAAAACATTAAAACAAAATTACTTAAAAACCCTTAATATTGGCAGCCCCGTCAGGGACCAAGGGCACTTTGACGGTCTGTGAAGGAGGATCACGGCCCGTGATGGTGCCCGTTGTCCTCTAGGCCATAGCTCCATTTTGTTGCCAAGCCTCCACCAGGCCAAGTAACTTTCACGGCCACTTCTACGGGCCGTGGTTAATACCACTGGCCGTGAAGTGCTATGTGGAACTTGGGCAGTAGCTTGGCCAAGTTGCCTTGCTTGCCATGCCACCAAATGACCTTCACGACCACTTCTACGGACCGTGGTCAAGACCACTAACCATGAAGTGGTCCGTGGTCATGAGGCAGTGCTTGTCCAAGGTTGGGCAGCCTTTACCTTTGGCTTAGGCCTTGCCCTCATGGCTTGGCACAACCCCTTGCAACCCTTAACCAACATAAAAAAGAGTCTTTTAACTACGGAGTCTAACACGGGCCTTGACGTTGACTCTTAAACCAAAGCTCGGGACAACATTACACCATATCAAACACCTTACCAAACTCAAACACACACACATTAGGCCCTAGCTTAACCTATCATTTTCTGAGTCGTTACATTTGCGAAAGTTGAAATCGAGTGGAAAATTAAAATTTGTCAAACTTTGAAACCATTGGCCTTTAAAACCGTCCAGTTGTTGCCCATTCGACGACATTAGTCACGACCGCCGAACTACTCGGCGTGACGCCGATTAGTCACCTTCCTCACCGAAATTTACAGAACCCGCAGTTATTGTGGGAGTTCAAACGACGGTGTTCGTCGAGATCGCCGACCCCTTCGGTGATTCGCGAAATGGACCTATAGATTGCCAATCTACACTTTTCGATCACTCTCCACATTTCAACCTGCAAAATCGATACATCACTATTTCTATAATAAAATAAAGCATTGAAGACCTTGGGTTGCCTCCCAAGAAGCGCCTTAGTTAATGTCATGGCACGACGTGAATCAACCCTTAAATTTTAGTATTGGGGGTTGCCTCATTTTTATAAGCCCATCCCTCTATTGGATCTGATTTGGGCGAGGGCATTAATTGGTCCATTTGGGACCCCAGCAGCTGAATGAGCAAAGAATGAGAGGTAGTCATCTGATTTAGCATCATAACATTCTCTCTAATCTCTTCCAACACTCTGTCGTGCTTATCGACTTTGTGTAAGATGAGCAAGAGGACCTCTTCAATTTTCTCGCCCTTTTTCTTCTTCATCTTTCGACGCTCGTGAGGAGGAATGTACTTATCCTTTCCTTTGGATAGGACCCCTAAGTCATTGACCTTTTGGGTCAAGTCATCGAGCTGCTCCAACAAAGTGGCCATTCCTTAGTCTTTCTCCTTCTTCTTGATGGTCTTGGCCATGTGATCAAGGAGGTGGGATGCTTTTGCATAGGGCAACTGGATGAATCCGCCTGGAGAAAGTTGATCAGTCACTATTCGATTCTCATGGAAAATACCTCTATAGAAGCATTCCAGTAGCATAGGTTCTGGAATGTCATGAACTGGGCACTGATGCACGAGAGCTTTGAATCATCGCCACAACTCGTGAACTGACTCCCCTTCCTCTCTATTGAAACTTAAGATGCCATCCCTGAGCATCAAATTTTTCTTTAGACGGAGGTAATCCATTTGATCACCAGCTTCACTATTTACACTCATTTTCCTATTTCCGTCACAAAACAAACAAACAAAAACAAAACTAAAAATAAAGTTAGTAACCTACAACTATCAGAAGCAAAGTTTGACTTAATCAAAAAAATTCACGTAACACCACTCCCCGGCAACGGCACCATTTTGATGTTTGCGTAATCAAGACACCATTTCCAATGCAAGTGTCTACGATCGTACAATAGTAAAGTAACCCAACCAAGGGTTGGGGTCGAGTCCCAAGGGAGTGGGCTTGAGAATTAATAGAAAAATAAAATTAAGTTCTAATTAGTCATAGCTAAAAACATTGTCGAATAAAAACATACTAAATCTAAGGGGTGACACAAATGTGTCAATTAACCATGGGGGTTTGTAACAAGTAAGCAAAAATCAGCAAAAATGCAAAGAGTACTAATCAAGGAGATAAGATTCTTGGGATGTGATTAGAATACGGGTTAAACTAGATCATTGGGTACATATTTTTTATAGTAAATTCATTGAATATTTGTGACTAGGCTAGACCATAGTGGGGGTAAATTCTCTCTTGAGCAACTTACCCCGAATCAACTCAGTTTCTCTCGAACACCATGTTGCTGCATGAAGAACAGCCTCTGTCTTAGCTCACTCACTCTCTCGAGCTGAGTGTGTGGGAGGACTAGGGTTCACTCTCTCAAGCTTAACCTCATGTCGACCCAATCCCACCGACCATCAATTTGGTAGTCTTAGTTTTACGACCTCTCTCTCGAGCAAGCCGAAAACACAAAGGTGAAAGCGTATTTGCAACTACAATTTCATTAAGTTCCAACACAACTACTAAATAAAATAACATTTAAACAAAGAATAAACCATCAACAATCAAGACCTAATAGATAATTTAACCCATATTCACAAAATCACACCCTAAGAATTGGGGTTTTAACTAGACATGTATAAGAGATAGAAATTTATACCAATATGATTTTGCATTCAAATGGGTATGAAGATTTAAGTCTCAAAACAAATCAAGAGTGAAGAATCCACAAGACCCAAGTCTAACATCTTGGAGTTGAAACCCTTTGAACCTTCAAGTTCTTCAAAACCCTCTCCAAACTTAGAACTAAAAAATAAAAGCAAAGTTGGAAAAATTATTGTTCAAAGCTAAAAATTCGATACTAGAATAATAATTCTCAATGAGTATTTATAGTTTTTAAAAATCTGTGCTGCGAAGGATCACTCGGCGAATTTAGTCGGAATCGCCGATCAACTCGGCGATCCGCCCTTTGGTCTAGTTCATCACCGTCTTGCGTTAGCCTTCATTATCGTCGTGTTTTGGATCATTAGGAGACATAGTACTGCTTTGCGGAACTGCTCGGCGACACGTTGACTGCTTTTTTTTACCACCGATTTGATCCTTTCATTTAGGGCTCAGCTCACTAGAACAAAAGGCAAGGATAAGACCTTTTGGTGACTCACCGAACGGGTTCTGTGATTCTCAGATCTTCATTTCTTCGTTCTTTCAACTGCCTTTGTTCCTTTTTGCTAAGTAGTGTCCATGCTTTCCCTCAAACTCTAAATACCTAAAACTTAAGATTTTTCATCAGATATTGAGACAAAATATGCATTTGAGGACACTAATTCTATCAAAATATAGCCCTAAATGAGTCCAATTTGTGGACTTCATCAATAGCAATCACGAGCAGTTTCACGGCTTGTTAGAAGGATCACGGCCCGTCAAGGGCTCCGTGGTCTTCACTTAGACATCAAAATCTCATATCCCAGCTTGCATTTTCTTCTTTTCTTCTCTTTCACTCATACCTATTTTACCTGTACAAACACCACCGAACACATCATATCCATTTAACTACACCTGATTTTAGTATTGATTCTTAGTTTTCAAGCATCAAATGTGCCAAGATTTTGCGGCACATCAAAACCCTCAATTTAGAACCATTACTTGTCCTCAAGTGATGATAAAACAATATTATCAGCCCTCAAATCAATCAAACGCTTCGAAACCACGCAGTAGCCATCTCAAACACAATTTGTATCTAAAACCATGAATCTAACATGCAAGGATTAATCTGTGACATCTCATTACTCACAGTCGATCATGCTTATGCCTGTGAATTATCAGCTGACACAATCTACTCTCAAATGCAATCATTGTGTCCTCACACCAAATAAGTCCCTCACTCATGATAATTAGGACTAAGTATTACGCTCACACTCTTAAAGAACTTCTAACACTAGCAACAAACTACCATAGGCTTGCCCTTGCTTTATATGCTCTATGTTGCAAATACCCGGAATAGGATCACTATAGGACTTTATCGGCTTGTAAAATAGGATCAGGCTAGGGAATAGATATTTGGGTTCGTGAGTGACTAGTCTTTTGGTTTTCCAAAGTTTCATTTTCACACAACTCTTTTCTGAGTGATTCCCTTTTTTTCTTCATTTCAGCACATCCCGACAGCCATTATTTTCTTTTTCTTTTTCTTTCTTTTTTTTCTTCACACTTCCTTTTTTTTATATGCACTCAGCTCACTGGTTGACTCTTCTTTTGTACTTCTTCTTTCTTCTCGGATTGCAGTACCCTCAACTTAGGCTTTTGGCCTGAGTTGTGACATCGTATCTTCGGAAACCAAAGGATATGATATTTACTGGGTAAGAAAAAAATATCACTTTTAGGCTCAAATCGGGTTCAATTGGTAAGCTTTTTATTTGGTAGTTCTATTTTTAGCTTTTTATTGGCTTACAAAAATGGCCTACTGATCCTTTCCTATTCGGTTATTCTCAGACTAAAGCAAAGATTACTTGGGCAAGTTCTAGTTTCTGCTCCTAGTGTTAGACTTCAAACAACATTCTCACACACACATGACACAGGACTACATTATCCAGTTTCTTGGTTCACCAATTTATTGATCAACCTAACAATACTCAACATGTAAGTATCTAAGATGTCATCTAAAGATCCTAACAGTTAAAGTTCATATTCAAGTCATCATTTCTAACAGACTAGCTGCTACATAGCTCAACACACAAACACAAACACAAAACCAACTATTTTTTTTAGTAAACACAGAGTCAACCTCCATTCAGCTTAGAATGGCAGGTTGCTCACCACCCTCTCCCAAAATAAAAAGGACTTTTCCCTCAAAGTCAATAGAGAAAGTAAGCAGGGTTGTGATGAGGGGTCATACCTACGGTGCTCTAGGCGCCGGTTGTCATCTCAGCATCGGCACCCTTATCAACGGGTGCACTCTCAGAACTCAGCACATGATCAGGTTGGCCACCAAGTGCTTCTCTACCAGAAGCTCCAGCTAACACTACATCTCGTTGTTGTGGCTCACGGGCTTCCTTTTCTCTTGCTGCCTTGCGGGCTTTCTTTTCTTTTCTTTCCTTCTTTCCTCTTTGGACAAGTCAGCAGGTATCTCCTCATCAGATTCTCTAGCTCTGTGTTTCCTCTTGCCGGACTTACTCGTGAGTAGTTCTCCCCAGAAATCATAAATTTATTGAGTGGAGGGTGCCTGAGTTAGCATTTTCATTAAAGAATCTGGCATTATCGGAGTGATTACTTGTACTGGCTTTTCAGCCAGTTTAGCAACCTGAGTTCTCATCTCGGCCAACTATGATTTGAACTCTTCAGTATCTACTGAACTGGTGGCCTGGCATCGATCTTGGACAAGGTTTTCCAAACCATCCATTTTTTGTTTTAAGATAGGCAGCTCCTTCCGCATCTCATCTTTGATCTTTTTTTCGTAGCTAACACCTTTGTCTCTATTAGCTGAGGCATCCGGATTACAATCTGGTCTACCAATGTCCTGGTATGGCGTTGATCTACAACTAATTTCTCAAGAAAAAACATAGGAATGGAGACATAGGTACCTGGAGCCTGGGAGGAAAAAGCTGGTGGTGGTGGTGCCTCTGTGGAAGGCTGTGATGACTCTCCCTTCTCTGGGCCTCTGTCTTCCTGTGGAATATCAAGTGGGACATGAGGAACAATAGCTAAAGTACCCACTGTCATAGACTTTGCACCAAAGATATGGTTCGCGACATCCTTGATTTTAGAAACCTGGATATGTCTGGATGTTTCACCCCATCTGTCAACCAACCTGTTTGGAGGAATGTTCGCTTGTCTACATAATTTCCCTATCAGACAGGGAAATGGAAGTCTGGATCTGTCATTTAATGCCCTGTCTCTCATCTCGGTCACTATAATTCCCCCCACATTTACCGGGTAACCAACCATAAGACACGCTACCAACGAAGCCAGGGAAGGGGACAAAGTGTTATCCTTAGCTATCGGTCGCAATTGTGCCTGAACGATAGCCCACAAAACCTTAGCTGGAAAAGATAGTAAAGCTTTAGTAATGAGTGTTAGAGTTGTTGTGACCCAACCTGCATTCTCCCCATCTACAGCAATTTGCTTTGCAATCCATAGGAAAACCCTCTCTCAAGAATTTTGATCCTCCATCGTAGTATCACTGGTGACCTCATGATGTTTGCCTTCAAAAAGGCCAACTGAAGCTGGTGTAGTGTATTATGGGCCATGCAACATCCTGTTAATAGTGGCCTCAAGGATATCTATTGGTTTACCTTGAACTATGATTGAGTTGAGTGGACCCCAGGTAATGGCAATGTCTCTCTACCCACGTTTTGTAGTCTCCGTTTCTGCAGCAAAGTTCATCAGTGTAGCTGCATAAGATGAATAAAACTCTCTGGCAAGGTGGTTGGAGTATTCTCAAGGTGCATTGTCCATCCAGCCGAACTGATGGAATTGAAATGTTCGATAAATATCGGGGAATGCCTTGATATCAGCTACCACCAGTCTAGTCTCAAGCATGATTGCGCGCCTCTTGAAACTGCCATTCTTGGTCACAATACCCTTGTCGAAGAATTCTTTGGACCGATTCACAGTCCACATGGAGCGGTAACAGGCAATTAGTTGCAGTCTCGCTGCAGGATCAAGTTCAGGGATGTTCACATACATCACCATGGTATCATCATCAGTGATCTCTACATCCTCATCTATAGTAGTTGCCTCCTCTCGTACTCCAGTTTCAGCTTCAGTATTTGCCGCAGGTGGAGAGGTGTTTGCATCTTCCTTAGAACTGCTTTCAGATTCTGCACAGCCCCCAAAATTATCAGCAGATTGTCTACCTAAACCAGTATTAAATTCATTACCCGATGCTTTACTTCTACCTAAATGACTTCCTCCCTCTTCAGACTGGGGAGGAGTGTCCTGTAGAATGGCCCTCTTAGTTTGTGCTCTAGTAGCCCGAGGTGAGTGATCTTCAGGTGTGACATTTATTTGCACCTCAAAACTACTAGCTTCGGAGTCTTCATGACCCTTTGATTGAGAACCCGTGGGGGGCAGGTTTAGTTGCATTCTTTATTCAAGGAGGCATCGTACTTGAGAAACACAACACTCATTAGTACAACTTAGTAAAATGACACACTATCGGGTACTCAGACTTCCCCTGTGTATTTTCAATGTGACGCCTTGCCTTAAGAATGTCGTCACCCAATTTATCATTGGGAAGGGCCACGGAATCAAAAGACGACAGAAATAAAAATACAGAAAAATTAATATTTTACAAATCAAGTACACTCTACAGAAGCTCTTATGGGTCGTGGTAGGTACCACGGTCCGTTAAACCCCTCGTGGATTTAACACAGACTCGGTGTGCAGCAAGAGGTTGACCAAGTAATGTTCACAGACGGGTACACAGCCCGTTGATTGAACCACGGTCTGTGATACTGGTCGTGAACCTACCTAATGGGTGGAAGGAATGCAAGTGTGGTCCACGATTGGTTTCACGGCTCGTCGTAGCTTTCATGGTCGGTAAAACCTATCATGGTCTTACATAAGCCAGTGTTTAAGTCATCTTCTTCCCACATTCACTCCATTACACATTTACAGTACCAACCTCCATTTTTACACAGGTTCACAACCAACAAAAACAAATTCAACTAACCCTCATCAATTTAGAACCAATTTAGATTAACACATTTAGCACAAAATTACGACCTAATATGATCATACCCACATACAAGACAACTCAACTTTATGTAATTTAAACTAACCCACAACAATTTATATTAAACTAAGATTAATCATCAAAATATCATGCTAATCTCAATTAATTCAAAGTAAATCTAACTTTTTTTAGACAAGATTGAACTTGCAACAAATTATGAAGTGACTTACTTGGAAATAATGGAGAGTTTCTCCCACACAAAAGAAGATGAAATTTACTTGATCAACTTAGGACATAGGGTTTTGATTCTTTAAGGAACTACAAATTAATGGGGGATAGGAACTTCTTAAAGATCTTTAGTAACCGTTATGGAGAAGAATAAGAGGAAAACCCCGACCTTTGGTGCTTTCGGAATAATATATATGATTTTTAAAATTTTGGTACCATCGCGAGTCGGGTCGGGTCGGGTATTGGTAGGACTAAGTTGTGGACGACGGACCGTGAAAGTGCCCGTGAAGGTCACCACGGTCCGTATAGTGGCTCGTGAACCTAACTTGGGAGCGAAAGACTTACATGTGGTTCACGAGAGGCTAGACAATTTGTACAACTCATGACGGACCATGAACCCTTCCATGAACCTTTTTCTTGAAAATTCCAGTAGCTCATTTAGGTTGGTGCTAAGATTGACGGACCGTGAAAGTGCCCATGAAGGTCACCACGGTCCGTGAGACTGCCCGTGAAGAACAGTCTGCACCCAATTCCTGCAATTTTTAACCCATTCTCTCCTGCACACATCAACACCCAGTTACAATATAAAAATAGAGAAAAAAAAAGATAAAGGAAAAATACCTACTATAATTACATCTTGGGTTGCCTCCCAAGCAGCACACAATTTAACGTCGCGACGCGATGTAGGTTACTTGATTACTCAGGCTTCATCAAGTTTACATTCCTCCACAATCTTCACATCCTCTAGAACATCCAAGTATTCCTTGATTTGTTGGCCATTGGCTTTGAACCTCTCGCCGTTATCATTTTCCAGCTCAATAGCACCTGACTGAAACACTTACGTTACCTTAAAATGTCCAGACCATTTAGATCTCAACTTTCCCGGAAACAGACCAAGTCTGGCATTGAAAAGTAACACCAAGTCACCAGGATTGAAGCTTCTTTTATCAATCTACTTGCCATGATATAGCTTCATCCTCTCCTTATACAGTGCAGACCTCTCATAGGATCCCAAACAAAACTCATTCATCTCGCTAATCTGATACAACCTCAGGTTTGCAGTTTCGCTCCAACTAAGGTTCAGCTTCCTCAAAGCCCCGAGTGTTTTATGCTCAAGCTCAACTGGAAAATGACATGCCTTTCCAAACACCAATTTATACGGATACATACCAATAGGCGTCTTGAAAGTTTTCTGATATGCCCATAGAGCATCATCTAACTTCCATGCCCAATCTATCCTGTTGGCATTCACCATTTTAGCCAGCATTTCTTTATTTTCTCTGTTGGAGACCTCCACTTGGCCACTGGTTTGTGGGTGATAAGGTGTTGTTACCTTGTGCTGTTTAACTCCATATTTAGCCAGAAGCGAACTGAACATCTTATTGTAGAAATAAGAACTACCATTATTGATGATAGCTCTGGGTGTGCCGAACCATGAGAAGATATTCTTTTTCAGAAAACCAGTAACACTCTTACCATCATTCTCAGGCAAAGCAACTACCTCAACCCATTTGAACACATAGTCCACTGCAACCAGTATGTAGTTCTGCCCATAGGAGCTCACAAATGGTCCCATGAAGTTGATCCCCCACACATCAAACAACTCCAACTCCAGAATAGGTTTCATGGGTAACTCATAGCACCGAGAGATGGCTCCTTATCGCTAGCATACATCACAACTCCTCACTATGTCCATCGCATCCTGATGAATTATGGTCTAGTAGTACCCATACTGAATTATCTTGTGGGCTGTCCGAGCACCTCCATGATGACCACCTACCGGATAGGAGTGACAGGCTTCTAGAATATGCAACATCTCAGCTTCAAGAACACATCGCCTGATGATGTTGTCAGCACACACCCTGTACAGATAAGGTTCATCCCAAAAATACTTACCCACATCATGCAGGAACCTCTTTCTTCGTTGATAAGTCAGCCCCTCAGGCATCAAATCACTAATAAGATAGTTAGCAAAATCAGCAAACCAAGGAATAAGATCAAGAGTAGCAACTAATACCTGCTCGTCCAGGAACAAATCATTTATGTCGAGCTCGGGATCCTCTTTCTTTTCAGCCTCCAACCTCGACAGGTGATCAGCTACTTGGTTTTTACAACCTTTCCTATCCTTAACCTCAAAGTCAAATTCCTGAAGAAGTAGCACCCATCTGATCAACCTTGGTTTGGCATCCTTCTTTGCCATGAGGTATCTCAGAGTTGCATGGTCTGCATGGACTATCACTCTAGTGCCCAGCAAATAAGCTCTGAACTTCTCAAAAGAATACACTATAGCCAGTAGTTCATGTTCAATAACTATGTAGTTTCGTTGTCCTCTATTCAGTGACTTACTAGCATAGTAAATCGGATGAAACATCTTGTTGCGCTTCTGGCCCAACACTACTCCTAAAGTAGTACCGCTTGCATCACACATCACCTCAAATGGCTCTGCCCAATCTGGGCCAATGATCACGGGGGTAGAAATCAACTTCTCCTTCATGCATTCAAAGGCTCTAAGACATGCCTCATCAAATATGAATTTCACCTCCTTCTCCAAAAGCTTGCACATGGGGTGTGCAATTTTGGAGAAGTCCTTGATGAAATGCCTATAAAATTTGGCAAGTCATAAGAAGCTTTGAGAACCCTTCACACAAATAGGTGGAGGCAACTTTTCAATCACCTCAATTTTGGCCTTGTCGACCTCTATCCCCTTTTGTGATACCTTGTGCCCAAGGACTATGCCTTATTTAACCATAAAATGGAACTTCTCCCAGTTCAGCACTAGGTTGGCTTCCTCGCACTTTTGTAGGGCCCTGCTAAGATTCAACAAACAATCATCAAAAGTATCACCTACCACTGAAAAGTCATCCATAAATACCTCCAGAGTGTCTTCTACCATGTCTGAAAAGATAGACATCATACACCTTTCGAACGTTGCTGGTGAATTACATAGTCCAAATGGCATGCGTTTAAATGCAAAGGTGCCATAAGGACATGTGAAGGTAGTTTTTTTTTATCTTCAGGAGCAATTGATATCTGGTTGTAGCCAGAGTATCCATCTAAGAAGCAGTACCACCCTTTTACAGCTAACATGTTAAGCATCTAGTCCATGAAAGGCAACGGGAAGTGATCCTTCAGGGTCCACTTGTTCAGCTTCCTGTAATCCATGCACACTCGCCATCCAGTGACTGGCCTCTGTGGGATCAACTCATTCTTGGCATTTGCAACCATAGTCATACCGCCTTTTTGGGCACACATTGCACTAGACTGACCCAATGACTATCAGAAATTGGGTACACCACCCCAACATCTAACCACTTGATTATCTCCCTCTTGATCACCTCTTGCATAGGTGGGTTTAACCTCCTCTGGTGTTCAATTCTTGGGTTGCAGTCCTCCTCAAGTTGGATCTTATGGATACATATACCTGGAGGTATCCCAATGTTGTCAGCAATGGTCCACCCAATGGCCCTTTTGTACCTAATCAACACTTTGATCACAGCTTGGACATGTTCATCATTTAAATCTGCAGCCAAAATCATAGGTAAAGTGTTGTTAGTTCTCAAAAATACATACCTTAGATGACTGGGCAACTGTTTTAGTTCCAGCACATGTAGCTCCTCAATGGATGGTTTTGCTGGAGGAGTTGGCCTGTTTTTCAAATCCAGGTCCAATTTCTTTGGAGCATAAAAGTGTGCTCCCATACCCTGCAGATCATTTACGGTCTCTACATAATCGGACCGGAAGTCAGCTTCAAAGTTCATCAGCACTGCAGCTAAGGTTTCGACAGTCATCCTCTCTTCAATGGTTGCTTCTATTTCTTCTTCATAGAAGACCACTATTGCAGACACCACATTCATATCATGTGGCTACTTCATGGACCTACAAATGTTAAACTTTACCTCCTCATTGTTGAGTCTGAATTTCAGTTCTCCTCGCTCAACATTTACCAATCCTCGTCCTGTCACCAGAAATGGTCTTCCCAAAATAATGGGAACCTCAAAATCCACTTCGCAATCCAAGATCACGAAGTCTGCTGGAAAGATGAAGGTATCCACCTTTACGAGCACATCACATAGTATGCTCACAGGTCGCTTCACTAATCTATCTGCCATCATCAACCTCATGGTTGTGGGTATTGGAACTCCTAAATCCAGTTGCTTGTAGATGGCCAACAACATCAAGTTTATGTTGGCCCCTAGATCACACAAGGTTTTTGCAAATTTGATCGATCCGATAGTGCATGGTATTGTGAATGCACCTAGATCTTCCTTCTTCTGCACTAAGGACCTGGTAGCAATAGCACTACAGTGATGACTATGGTTAGTCAAATCAATACTCACCGCTCTTTTCTTAGTAACCAAGTCCTTCATGAACTTGGCATATCCTGCCATCTGCTCAAGAGCTTCTACCAATGGGATGTTGACTGACAATTGTCGCAGCATGGTGATAAAATTTGCAAATTTCCCATCTTCAGCTTTCTTTTTAAGCCTTTGAGGGAAAGGAGGAGGTGGTCTTGGGATTTGTTGTAACGGCAAGGTTCCCTCAACCTCCTTTTCTTTAGCTCCTGCTGGTTTAGCTATTGGTTGAGCATCCTCCAAGTCATCTACTTGCTCAGCTTCATCCTCCTCTCTTCCAGTTTGCTCCAACACCTGCTCATGTTTAGTACCTGCAGAATAGGGTCAGTAAGGATCTTACCACTCCTGGTAGCAATACCTATGCAATTGCCCGTCCTTTTTGGGATTTTGGATTGTCTCACTTGGTAGTGACCCATTTTTCCTTTGATTTAATGAGGCTGAAAGTTTCCCCAACTGCTGCTCGATCTGCTTGATGGAGGTGGTGTGAGAATCTACCAACTGACTCATACTGGAGAATTCACCTTTCATCTCCTTTATCCTTGTATCAGTTGATTCAACCTTTTGGAGCACCTTGGCCAATATGTTTTCCAGCTTAGACCCGCTGGAACTACCACTTACCCGATCTCTATTACCAGGGGGCACGTATACACCACTGTGATCATTCTTGTACCCATCTCTATTCTGCCATTTCCATGCTCTCTATTAGCTGGCCTATCATACTTCCATTCTCTGGAGTAGTTCCGACCTGCATTTCCAGAATTATAACCCTGGTTGACCGAGTTATAATTCTGGAAACCTCCTTGGTTTGCCCAGATAAGTGGCCTCCTCATCTAGATCAATGTCCTGATCTTCATACCTATTTGGTTGACTCACAACATTTACCTTTTCAGACTTGGCGATAATATGCTTCGTGAGTAGATCTATTTGGGTCCCCATGTGTGCCATATCATGATCCTTTTCCTCTTCTCTCTTCCTTTGTTCAGCAGACAACTCAAATGTGTACCCAGATCTTCTACTTCTGCATCCCTGGTGTACCATGCCCTGTTATTGTTTGACAATTCATCCATTAGTTGCATGCTCTCTGAAAATGGCTTCCTCATAAACGATCCTCCACACACTACATCAACAACAGGTTTAGTGACATAATTTAAAGACCCGTAAAATTCATGGTTTAGATGTCTCTCAGTGAGACCATGGTTTGGGAATTTCTTCAGCTTTTGGCTGAACCTCCACCAAGTGTCATGCATCGCTTCTCTTGGTAGTTGCTTATGGGCACTAATCTCATCTTTCATCTGCAACTCTTTTGATTCTGGAAAGAATCGCTCCAGGAAAGCCTCATTCAACTCAGTCCAAGTCCTGATTGAGTCAACCGGCATCTCATTCAACCAGTTGGTTGCCTCTCCAGTAAGAGACAAAGGAGACAGCCTCAACCTCATCGTTGTTTGGCTTACTCCAGGAATCTCTTGCGATTCGCAAATCACCACAAAGTTCATCAAATGTTGATTAGCATCATCACCAATTGCACCCCTAAACATACCTTTCAGATTCAGCAGTTGAATCATAGTGCTGGTGATTGTGAATTTTACACCTGGAGGTAATGCAGGTAACAGTATCGCTCCCGTGGCTCCAGCTCCATCCAAGTCTAAGTCATCCTCCTCATACATCATGTGAGCTGGATGTTATGATCTACCCCTTGGAGCTATTGGTTGGCGGTGGGGAGGAATGATTCCATCCACTGTTATGTTCTTGTCCACTGCCCTAGGTTGATTGTTCAAAGCATTCGGTTGAATTGGTTGTGCGATCGTTTCAGCTTCCAGTCCAAATCTCAGTCTATGTACCTCAAGTTCTTGTGCGTTCACAATTTTTCAAATTGTCTTCCTGAGTTTTGGGTCGTATAGGACTAATGAAGCTCCCTTACTTCTGGTATTTGGCATACACAGTCGAACTCACCTGAAAGAGACACAGACAAAAAAAGATGAAAAATTAGGAAATCTAACTACACTTAGAATAAAAGGCTAGTAAAACACTTCTGAAATGAAATTCCCCGGCAGCGACACCAAAATTTGATACGTCCAAACTTACACCTCAATTAAGAGATATAAATGGTCGAAGTCAATTTATAGAACTCAATTGAGTTGAGGTCGATCCCATAAAGAATTTCTTTACAGATCTGATTTCACTGTCATGTTTTACCCAAATGTTGTTATTATTTTCTTAGTAAACAATTGCGGAAAGTAAAATTGGGTTTAGCGTTAACGCTTTAATAACCAAAGTTGCAACTAAAGTCTAATTCAACAAGTAACAAAATATCAGTTTCGAAGTTGTTTCAATAATTAACTGAAACTAGGATTGTGTTCCCCATAAAGTTGCATCTAATGTTCTCAGGTAATTGAGTTTCAGGCAACTTACATCTACAAATTACATGCGAGTTAACTATATCTGATACTTCTTAGTCTACTGAGATAATCTTCACTCAAGTCCTCTCGATCCCAGAGTGTTACACGATTTACCCTCGCCTACAATGGTGTTAAGATTCTTTTCTCTCAAACTCGAACTTTAACTCTATTTAGTTAGATTAGTTTAGATTTTTCCTAACTATCATTTTTATCTCGAACAAATGACAGATACAGGCTTAACCTAATGTGTGCACTCATTAGGATATATGAATAACAAAAACTAAACTACAGTTTGTAACCACAAATTACCTTTCACTCGTTTTACGAAATCACACTTAGAATTTCGTCATGGATCCCACAACCGCAGTTGTGGTATTTAGCTACTCATAATTTCACATAAATGTTCAGAAACATATAATGAAAACATGTTAAAAAATACTTACGAGAATAAGCAAATCAACTACCCCTTTGATATTTCAAGAACCGAAAAATTTAACTTCAAACTTAATTCAATATCCCCCAAAATCAAAATCCAAAAGCTATGAATAATGTAAACTCGTTCTCCATTCAATTAAAGATAAGATAAAAACATAAAAATGATCTAATTAATTCAAATAAGTGTTTTTTAAAAAGAGTCCTACTCGAAGTAGGACTGAACTGTCGGTCCCTTTCACGGCCACTTCCATGACCCTTCAAGGGCTTCACGGTCCGTGAAGCCCTCTGTGGTCTTCCCTTGGCATTCCTCATCCTTTAGTCTTCAAGGCTTGAACACTACATGCATCACGGACATCACCACGGACCGTTAAAGAGACCACAGTCCATTTGAGTGTCTGTGGTCTTTACTTTGAACTCTTTAAGTCTGGGTTTTCAATGCCACCACACTATAAATTGCACCATGGACCGTTAAATATACCACGGTCCATTTGGGTGTCCGTGGTCTTCACTTGGTTCAATCCCATTTCCACTCTTTGACTTCTGGCCACTGGTGACTTCACGGACTATGTCACAATCCGTCTTGTTATTCACGACCCGTATAGGCGTCAGTGATATTCACTTGGGGTTATCAGCAAACTTCCCTGAATGGAACACCTACTGGATAGCAACCACGAGCAGTTTCACGGCTCGTTAGAAAGACCACGGCCCGTCAAGGACTCCGTGGTCTTCACTTGGACATTAAAATCTCAGATCCCATCTTGCATTTTCTTATTTTCTTCTCTTTCACTCCTACCTATTTTACCTGTACAAACACCACCAAACACATCATATCCGTATAACTACATCTAGTTCTAGTATTGATTCTTAGTTTTAAAGTATCAAATGTGCCAAGATTTCACAGAACATCAGGCACCACGAGTCGTAGAGCTTCCAATGGCAAGCCATGCCATGCTCACATCCCACGACCACCATGACGCCTCGTGGTGGGACCACGGGTCGTGGTGGCACTTGTGGAGGGTTAGGCAGTGTGCACATTTAGGTAGCCTCCTCCCATGAGCCATTTCATGGCTCGTGAAGGCACTACAGTACGTGGGAGAGGTTGTGGTCTAGAGTTGGGTTGATGGATTGAGTTGTGGAAAATCCTAGCCACTGGTCAAGGGAACACGGGCACCAGTACGGGCCGTGTGACCCTTGACAGCTCGTGATGCCAAGCGTGGTGGTGGTTCGACAGTTTTAGTTCAGGGTTTTTTGGGTCTTTTCCTATTTTAATTAAATCGAAGCTATGTCATTTTACCCAAGATTAGGACCCCGATATAAGTTATTTTAACCCCAAAACTCACCCATTCAAGTCATTATTTCCAAAACCCAAAAGAAATCCCAAGTTCTTCCTTTCAAATATTTCTCTCTCTAGAACTTGAAGAAGAAAGAGTTCAAGATAGGATCTAGGTCAAGTCTCCATTCCTTAAGAATTTGTGGGCTTCAATATTAAGGTATGATGTCCTTTCATCCATGGAGCCCTCAAGATTCGCCAATTGAAAAGTAAAAATTGCCCAATTTAAGTTAGGGTTTTCTTCTAACGTTGTGGGTCTTGATGATTGTTGATCCAAATAATTGGGTTATGATTATTTATTCTTGAATTGATATGAATACATGTTTTAGGATGAATTTACATGTACTCATGCTTAACCCATGTTCCTAGGTTGAAATTGATGTAAATGGGTTTGATGCCATGAAAAGAAAATTTGTGGGTTTAGTTGTATTCTTATAAGATTGATGAGATACATTAGAATTTCTTGATATTGAAGCATATATGATGATTGTGATATGCATTTCTTTGAGAGTGAAGCATATATGAAGATTATGAGATGTAGTACTTTGAGAGTAAAACTTATGTTATGAATTGTTGATTATTGATGTAATTGTTGTGGAAGGGATAGTTCCCACATGAATTACTTAAGTAATAATGTGAAAGGCTTTCTCACATTGAATCATTCTAGATTGAAAAGATTTCTCACCTATAATGTATCTAGACTAAATTCTAAGAAATAGATGAGGCAAGAGGTGATTACCCTTGGCCTCTAAATGAGAAGGATATGAGGCAATTTCCCATATTTCTTAGTGGAGAGTAAGAGGCGACTACCCTTATTCCCTAATGTTGGAAATGGATGCACATACTTATGATCCCTTATTGAAAGATGTGGAGGTGAATACCCATATCTTATTTTGAAAGATGTTGAGGCGAATACCCATTTCTTATTATGAAAGGACATGGAGGCGAATACCCATGATTCCTTATAGAATGATATGGAGGCGAATACCCGTGTCATATGATGTTGGGGATGGAGACGAATACCCATGACCCAAAAGATGAACATGGGGGTGAGTTCCCATGACCATATATGTAAGGAAAGAGGTGACTACCCATTATCCTTTATGTAAGGCAAGAGGCGACTACCCATTAGCCTTTATAGGAAGGCAAGAAGGTGATTCCCCATGTATATAAAAGATAAGCTAAAGATGAAAATTATAGGTGATGAGCTTGGATGATTGCTTAAGGTTTCCTTATATGATGAGTAAGACTAGTGGAGGATTACTCATGTATTGGCTAAGTATGCTTTGAGGTTACTTGATAAGTATTCCTTATATGTTGATATTATCTATTGTGTGCATTGATTATGCTTATGACTTATATTGTCTAACCCTTATGTTTATGTTGACGTTTATGCAAGTTATCATATTTAGTACATTTTTGTACTAACGCATACTCTTGCCTATATTTCATATCCAAATGTAGTGCCCGGCGTTCCCGACTCTCATCTCTGTGGCTAGGATCTTAGTAGAGGAAAGACTTGAAGATTGGTGAGTCCTCATAGCATTCGAGGATTCAGCCACCATTTCCTTATGTTCTTTCATTTTATGTTTTAAAAATTATTGTATGGGTTGTGTCCCAATGAATCTTTGTATTATATGGTTTTGAGACAATTGTATGAAACTTCTGCTTCATTTATAAAACTTTGATTGTGTTGAAAATGGTTTTAAATTTTACCATTTTTCTATTATCTTGACTATGAAAGTTAAGTGGCTTATATGAGGTCTCTTGGGGTCTTGTATGCCATGTTACGTCTAGGGTGTACCCCTGGGTTGTGACATATTCACATGCCTTAAGTGAAAGAAGAAAGGAAGCTAAAACAACTGAATATTATAACAAGGAAAAAATAAGGTACAAACAAAAAAAATAAAAAATATGAGTGGCAAGCTCAAGTGAAAAAGAAATTGAAGCATTAGATAGTCATCTTAGTCAGTTGACTAAATGATACCCTACCTTTTGCCCAAGCCGAAGCCAAACTCGCAAGTTATTGGGGATTTTGAACCTTGTCAATCTACATTAATAGCGATCCACATTTAGGGCAAGCCTATGGGTCAATGTGCATATACTTGAATTCATTTGAAAGAGTGCCTATTTTTGCATTATCTATTATCTCTTAAATTGGCATATCTTAATTGTATGTGAGATTCTCTCTTGTGCTACTGAAATTGTGTTCTTCATATAAATTGTGATGTCGTGATTTCAATAGAGTAGCAAGAATGCGACATATTCATGTGAATCTTTGGACAAACCAGTAAGGTTGATACCGTTGACTTGAGATGCTTTGAGATTGTACTTCAAAGAAATATTGTCCTAGAATAACATTCTAAAAGTTCATTGTTTGAAAAAGATAAAAAGTCTTTGCCTAATGAAACACGGTGGAACCAATGGTGAGTTGTGCTTGTTTGGAGTCCTTTTATTTTGAGTCTTATATTTTTAATTGTCTTGAGTCGAGTATATAATTATGAAAATCCTCTCTTGGATATAGCTCAGCTTTAATCCTATGCTTAGTGAGTGTTTTGCTTGAGACAAGTAATAACTTAAGTTTAGGGTTTTGATGAATTGGTTTTTACCGACTCATTAGACTCAAATTCATGAATTATTGTCATATTTTAATGCTAATTGAAGGGGTTTTAGGCCTTAGTTCTCTTGGATGCAGGTTACCTTTTGAAAAAGCAAGTTTGATGGCTATAAAGCCAAAAATCAGGGAAGAACACGGGTGACGTAATTGGTGTTTGCAGGAGCCAATAGACATCTCATCGGCTAAATGTCAACTTGAGTAGAGTTAAGTTGCCTTATTATTGGTGCTTTAATTGGCGTGGTACAATGCTTGATCGGTAATTACTGATCCCAGTACAGATTCTCGTATGAGAATTGAAGGTCAAAGCGAGGTGGCGACTGATAGTCGGTGTTCTATCAATTCAGTGCGAGTCTGAAGATGAAAGGTGAAGGACAAAAATGTAATTATAGAAAAATAGTGCTTCATATGGAATGTTCTAAGAATAGAGTAGGGATTTGTGCAATCATGTACCATTATTTTCTTCCCAATCAGGAATAAAGAGGAAAGACCAAATATTGTACGAAATATTGATAGAGTAATAGTGAAGAACTTCATAGCTTATAGAGGAAGAAACCTTAGATTTGTGTCAATCTAAGCGTGGAATTCAGTTTTTGCTTCTCAAATTAGATTGGAATGGAGATTTCTTACATGGGTATTGTCTTTATTTCTTATTTTATGAGCATCTAGACCCTTAACTAGGGGTGTGTGTGCTAGATGGGGGTGTAAAACCTCAAATGGGTATTGATTAATCGACTCTAATGTTGATTGTATGGCATGGATCTATTGTTGTCTGGAACTTTTACTATATAAATTAGTGTTTGCAAATATTGATTGAGCTCTCTAAAATTGTTTAGGCTTGGTAAAGCAAAATAGAGTTGGGTAAGACTCAATAGTGAGGACTTGTTTAAATTACTCTATGGGTTTGAGCAAGGGATAGAATAATAAAGTGATTCCACATTTAATGATATGAGCTAGGGATAGTCTATCTACTTCAGAAATGTTTGGTGTTTTGTTTTAAAGGGACTTGGAGTTCAGAAGAATCCAAGGGACATATACTTGATAGTTTGGGAAAATATCAAAGTGTAGTCTAGATCAAGTGTTATCCATTTATCAATCAATGTTGTTTTTGTTAATCTTTGCCTATTCAAGTTAACTGTTGCTAGCCAACTTGGGAACAATGACGATATTAGAAACTTGAATGATGTCAATGCGGATCAAATGGGAAGCTCTGGTGCTATTCGTTTTCCCCCAACTGTGGGTAATGTTATTTTCATGTGAATGGAACTATGCTTCAGCTGTTGCAAATGAAACGTTTCTTTGGGAAACTTGCGCATGAGGACCCTCATGATCACATTCAAAATTTTGTGGATATGTGTGGACTATTCTCCTTCAAGAATATCTCTCAAGCGTCAATTCAGCTCCATTTGTTTCCCTTTTCTCTAGTGGGGAAGGCAACGAAGTGGTTGGCCGAACTGCCAAGAGACTCTATTACTTCTTGGCAGAAGATCACGGAGATCTTCTATGAAAGATTTTTTCCTCCCTCGAGGATGTTGAAATTGAGGGACAGTATTTAGAAACAAGCGGGTTGATGGTGAGCCCATTCATCAAACTTAGTTGAGGTTTCAAAAGCTACTTCTCCAATGTCCTACTCATGGGATGTCGAATAATGTGCTCTTGCAATATTTCTACCAGAGTCTTGATATTGTCAACAAGGGTGTCACCAATCAACTTATTCGAGGTGGAATCATGAGACAACCATTTGTCGTGGCATCGGCTTTGCTGGATGAGATGACCAAGATTAATCGAGCATGGCATACAAGGGAGGATCATGTATCTCCTCTCAATGTTGGGTTCACCAAAGACCAATAGGAAAAGAACAAGGAGCATGATGAAAACATGGCCAAGATGATGACCCAAACGGACTTATTGACAAAACATGTCATGGAGGTGGTTATAAGGCCATGAATGTGGTTGGTGCTAGTAGTGGAATGAGCCTGTATGATGCCCAATTTGAAGCCATATATAATGAAGAGGCACAATTCTTGTCTAACCAAGAGGGGGTTTCTCGTCCGAACTCCAAGGCCGGGTGGGAATCAAGGTTGGAACAAAGATCGTGATGGTGGTTTGAGAGATAGGGAACGAGATTGGCGTGATAGAGGTGCAAATTGGAGAGAAAGGGATGGTGATAAATATTGTTATGTGCCTCCTTATGACCATCAAAAATCTAAGGAACCAAATGCCAAACCCAAAAGCTTTCGAACTGAGGATATGCTTGCCCACATCGTAAACAAGGTAGAAGGATCAAATAAATTCCTCAAGGAGATGAAGGCTATTTCTCCTCTTTGAATCAAATAGTGACCTCTTATTTGGTTTTTATAAAACAACTTGAGTCCCAAATGGGTCAAATTTCTGCTCACTTGAATCCGAGGAAAAAAGGGAGTCTTCCTAGTGATACCATAGCCAATCCAAAAAACGATAATGTGAAATGTATGGCTATCTTGACCCGGAGTGGTCAGATTGTGGGAATTTATGTGCCAGATGATGATAATGCAAGTTTAAGAAAAGGGAAAGCTATTGTTTTTTAAAGTGTTGTACTTGCCAAAGAGTTGAACAATGAAGCTTCCGATGAGGTTGATGAAGCACAGAAAATGTTGTTTCTGGTGATGCAATAATTACCAGAAGTGTGTTATCACTCCCCAAGAAGGTGGTATATCTAAGATGAGGTGGAAGCTCTTTCAAATCTAATTACGGTGGTTCGATGATGGACGGTTTAGCTAGTGGTGCTTCTCGACTAGACAAATCAAAGTTTAGCTTGGAAAGAATTATTTGAACCCACACCTACAAGAGCAGACACAATCTCATCATACTTGCTAACCTCATCTTGATCATAATTAAGTAGCACTTGAGCCAAAGGTTCGCTACAATACTTGCTACGGCTTCATCGATTTGATCGAAGTGAGACACAACATGCATATCACTTGGAATTTCATGGATTTATGGATGTTTAAGCTAACTACTTCATTGTTAACTCAGAATTTCAACTCACTTCCTTCCACTTTAACCAACACTTTGCTTTTATCCAAGATGGTCTACCAAGAATAATCAGCCCTTCGACATCAATTTCATAATCAAGCACCACAGAATCAACGGAGAACACAAATTTGTAAACCTTTACTAGCACATAACAAATCACACCCACCAGTTTCTTTATAGAACGATCAGCCATTAGAAGTGTCAGTTTCTCAAGCCCAAGTTTATCAAATACCATCAATGGAATAAAATTTATGCTTGCACCAAGATCACATAAATCTTTTGCAAAAGTACACGTACCAATAGTGCATGGAATCGTGAATGCTCCAGGGTCATCTCCCTAGAGGACCTCATTCTTTGTCATTATTGCACCACATGTTTGTGGCAGTAAAATTGTTTCACAATCTATTACCCTTTTTTAGTCACCAACTCTTTCATGTATATAGAATAATCCGGTATTTTGGTCAAGGAATCCACCAATGAGATATTCACTTTCAAATCCTTCACTATTTCCACAAACTTTTGGAATTTTTCATTATCAGTTTTCTTCTTCATACTTTGAGGGAATGGGGGGGGGGAGTAATCTTGATTTACAGTAATGCAGATATGCCTCAACACTACTTTTTATCACCTTTGTCTTTGGCTCACCTTCCTCTTCTTTTTCTTAAATTTGTTCCATGTCTTTAGGTGATCCATTATCGGCAACCACCCCTTAATCATTTGATTTGTTGGGATTTGTTGGGATTTGTTACTTCTTGCAATGCCTTACCACTTCAAGTAACAATAGCTAAAACCATGCTTAGGACATTGTAACAAGACTCGCTTGAAACATATCCAAGCTTTAGGTGCAGGTTCCCCGCTCATTCTTTTCAAATTTTGGATGTTCTTTCTAAACTTCATAACTCTAGATAGAGGAAAGAACCTCTCAAGAAAAGTTTCAATCAACCCTTCACATGAGGTAATAGACAGCATTGGCGGTTCAATCAACCAGCTAGTTGCCTCCCCCATTAGAGAAAGAGGGAATAATCTTAACCTCATTGACTCTTGTGAGACACCTTTGGTATAAAATGGCTTGCATACATTTGCAAATTTACGGAGATGCTCATTAGGATCTTCGTATTCTGGAACCCCAAATATCCATCTGTATTGATGAGGTGCAACATTGATTTGGTTATGACAAAAGTAGTCTTCTTGTCCTCCGGTGGTAGACAAATTTCTTCCACCTCATGGGTGGTGTGAGAAACCACCTCATCATCTCTTTTTTCATCATTGTCTTGCCCATGGCAACTAGATTCATTACCATAATACATACTCATTTTGTCACCTATTAAGAGATCACAACAAGAATTCCAAGCGTAAGAGTGTTCAACTACAAACCAAATTAATATGAAAATTACTTCTTAAGCTAAATTATGAACTACCATTCCCCCGTTAGCGGTGTTATTTTTTATAACGCTCAAATGACTCTTTGAAACTAATTAAAAGAGTGAGCGGTCATTCTTCAATAAAAACCCAACAAAGAGTCGAGGTCGAATTCAACAAGGAATGGTATATGATTATGAATTTAATTAGAAAATTAATAAGCAATTAATTCAATTGAAGTTGAAATAAAAACAAATAGGTTGAGAAGTCCACCAACTTTAATAAACAACAATTCAGTCACCCATTTAACAATATGGAAATAGTTGACGATTCACAAAACTAAAGAGCTCTAGGAGTGTGGGAATTGAATGTTGGTTACCATTGGCTATTGTAGAATTGATCATTATAACTAATTAATCACAAATAATCTAGGTCATCATCATTAACGCTAATATTCTTTCAATCTCAAAGAATCTTTTGCATAGAATCTCCTTTCGATCTCATCTATATTTCATTCAAAACAACCCAAAACTTTCGAACTACAATCAGTAACTTAAACTATAACTATTGAACACATTACCCAGTTATCTTTGTCTCTTTCGGGTATTATTACAAGATCGAAGCTAGAATTAAGTTGGCCACCTCAATTCATGAATTAATCACCCGGTAATCAGTCAAATTTATATTTAACAACCATAAAACAGAGCAATTCAATATACCCACTAAATTAAATCAACACTCAACCCCATAATCACACCCCAAGAGTTTGGGGTTTTAGCCATACATTGCAAAGTTTAAATAGATTATACCTTGCATGAAATTAGTCATCGGTAGCACGAAAAAGAGTAGTTAATAATAAACCCACTTAAAATCCAATCTCAATTTATCAAATTCAAGTTTACACAATTGAAAGCTTCAACAATGAAATGTATTCTTGCTCAATGGAAAATGTTTCTTTCTCTTGAATATTCAGAATTTTTCTCTTAATTTTTTCACATACTCTTTATCTCTCCTCTAGGCTATTTAAATAAGTTTAGTGTACCTTTCGGCGACGTTAGCTTGGTTTGCCCACTACAAATCGGCAAATCGCCCATCTTCCTTTGGTTCGCCTTTTTCTTGCTTCAGACTTTAGGTGTTTGAGTCTCATTAGGCGATCCCATTAGAGCTCACTTTTATAACTTTGGTGAATCGGCCATTTCCACCTCGTATCACCTTTTGAGCCATTATTTTATCTGCTAACACAGTCATATTCGGCGACATCTATCCACTTCGCCATATGTCTTTCAGCGGATCACTTTTCTTGCCTCACCTCACCAATCAACCTTGGGGGATAACTCAATACACTGTCAACTTAGGCGATCTTAGACCTCTTTGAATGCTCACCTTCTTGTTAGGCAACCAATAATGCGTAGTTTTGCATTTCTTTTTATATTTTTGGTCATTCTTTCAAATATTAGTCCTTACCTCATCTGATTGTCTTCATAGCTACAAATCATCAATATTATATCATAATAGGAAAACATTAGGGATTGAGGACACTAATTATTGAGCTAAATGGACCTTAAATGAGTGTGAACCTATCACTCATCAACACCCCAATTTAAACTTTTATTTGTCCTCAAATAAATCAAGAACACAAAAGGCTTAATAAGGGAGTCTACAACAATATTTAATAAGAGCTAACATGCAAGCGCCACAGCAAGACTACTCTCAATAACATGTTACCCTCAATCATGATCAAAAATCTTCAAATGATGGCTAGCTAGTCTAAAAAAAGCTCATGGTCACTTTGTCTTCTTGTCTAATGCAAGAAAATATTTCAACAAATGCATTCAAGTGCCCTAACATCAAAAATGATTCCATCCTCTCACAAAGCAACTCAACAAAGGTATAAGGAATCAACGCAATTCTCTCTCTCTCTCTCTCTCAAAAGAGACACATGCAAGCCTTGTCCCATAAGTTTACCCATATTTTCCAATCAACACATAACCTAGTTCATGCAAGATCTCGAGGGTCCTTTAGGCTTGTAATGGGGCTAAGGGTTAAGGTATGGTCAATTTGGATTGGTGACTTTACCTTTTCAAAGCATTTTTGCAATCATCATCACCTTTTTATCAAGTTCTTTTCCTTCTTTTTCATTGGAGAACTCAACTTTTGACTTGCCACTCAATTTATTTGGAATCCCTTTTTTTCCCTTTTTTCTTTTTTTTTAAGGCCTTTTCATCATAATGAAATTTTTTTGTAAGGAGGGGTTCCTTTTTTTTTGTAACACTTTCAAAGTTGAGTCTCATTTCATCTTTTTTTTGCCTTCACTTGGCTTTCATTCTTCCTTTCTTTCCATACCCCTAACTTAGGTTTTTGTCCTAGATTCAAATATCACAATGCTTCAAAAAGGATTTTTGGTGAGAAGGTAGGGCTAATTTGGTTAAAGAGACTTTCTTTTGGTTGCCAACAAATAGGTTAGTCTCAAAAGGTGCCAAAATGTATTTCACACCCTCACAAGGTAGTCACAAAGAATTTATGGACAATTTAGTTCCCTCTATCAATTGTTGCCAAAGATCATGTCTCACATTTAACAAGATTCGCACAATTGGACTAACAAGAAAAAATGTAGGACTCCACGTGTATGATTTCAAGTAATCCCTCACCACACATGGCACTTCGAAACACACATACTTAGCACATCCTGAAAAGATCAAGAGCGTACGTGCAATGTTCATTGCAAGCCTCACATCAAAATGCAGCTAGTCAACACAAAATTCAAAGAAATCGCTCAAAGGTTTACCCACATAGATTACATTATCGCAACACCAACACTACACATCATGCTCATCATGAGTATTACTCAAGGCATTGATATTGAACAAAATTGATCCTCAAACTATTATCAATGAAAGCTTCAAGCATTTCATGATTTTAAACTCATGGGGGGTTGCAATTATCAAAAGTGAACAAAAAAAACACTTTTACCCAAAATAGCACTCTAATAAAAACAACAATAATAATACACAAAACCTAAAATAACAAAATATAATAAAAAAAAGACTAGTGGCATGAAGGTCGTCACCCCACCAAAAAAGAAAGAGTCGTGTCCTTAATGCGCAGAAATGTCATAAAGAGATGAAGATAGGAGCACTCCTAAGCAAACAGTGGTACTGATAATCACTTATTTTAGTTGGCGAGTCACTATTTTGACTCAAATCGCCTATTAGGATTGTAGTAGAAGGACAAAATGTCTTTCAAGTAGGCGGTCTACACCATGATAGCCCAATATGTATGGTTGAATCGTCTTTTCTTGCATGAACATCGCTGAAATTACCATTGTGTCTCCCTTTTTTCGTTCCTACTTAGGCGGACTGCAGGGTGTTTACCCAATGGTTCCGTCACATCACCTAGTAGTGATGAACATCACCGAAATAGATAGTAAGCACCTAAAGTTGAGCCTCCCAAAGGGCGGGCTCGTTGGAGCTTTACCTACTATACTCGGTGAATCGCCGAGTTGCCCATGCCATTGCTTATTACACAATACCTGCACATATTTACCCTCATTATTGAAAACAACTAACACTTGGGTTGCCTCCCAAGAAGCGCCTAATTTAAAATCACGGCATGACGTTAATATGTTCTTCAAACATCATCCAAATACACCACTTCAACAGTGCACGTCATGACCTTCTCCAAAGTATGCTTTCAATCTTTTTCCCCCCTTTGTATTTAAATTACAATTGCTCCACTGCCACACACCCATCTGATAGTATGCCACCAATCCACTTGGATAGTTTACCTGGAAAGAGCTTCAAACTTAAATTCAATAGTAGGACCAAATACCCTACATAAAACTCTTGGGGTAGTATCTTAGCATCATACCACATTTTAGCTTTTTCTTTATATAGCGCTGAGGTTTCATAGGCCTAATCACAAAATTAATGTAGCTCAAGGATTTGGTGTACACGGTCTCTGGAGGCTGCATCCCCATTCATATTTATATTTTTCAATTCGCACAACGCTTTGTGTTCCAATTCAACTAAAAGATGGCAATCTTAATACTAACTTTTAGGGAGACATCACGATGGGAGATTTAAATGTTGTACGGTAAGCCCACAGTGCATCATCAAGATTGTTGGACCAGGCAGTACGATGGACATTCATTGTTTTGGCCAAAATACTCTTTATTTCTCGATTAGACACTTCAACTTGTCCGCTGGATTGTGGATGGTATGGTGTTGCCACTTTGTGCTTGACCCCATATTTAGAAAGGAAGGATGAAAATTGACGATTGCAAAAATGTAATTCGCCATCACTAATAATGGCCCTTGGGGTACCAAATCTTGTGAACATGATCTTTTTAGGAACTTTGTAACACTTCACGCTTCATTGTTTGGTAATGCTATTGCTTTCACCCATTTCGAGACATAATCAACTTCTACAAGGATGTATAAAAAATCTAGGAAAAGGACCCATGAAAATCAATACCCCAAACATCTAACAATTCATTCTCAAGGATTTGTGAAAGTGGAAATTCATGTCTCCTGGATGTACTCCCTTGTAGTTGACATTGGACACAATATTTGCAAAATGCACTAGCATCCCTAAATAGTGTGGGACAATAGTAGCCACATTGTTAAACTTTAAAAGGTATACGAATACCCCCATGATGACCACCTGTTGGCGAGGCATGACATGCTTCAAGGATCTCATTCACTTTCACTTCCGGTACATAACACCGACTGATATTATCAGCACATTCTCTTAATGGCAAGGTTTATCCTATATACACTTATTCACATCAAATAGGAATTTCCTCCTTTGATGGATACTCAAATCATCAGGTAAGAGCAAACACACAATAAAATTTGATAAATTAGCATACCAAGGAATAGACGGTGTAGAAATTACTACTAGCGATTCATCCGAGAATGCATCATCAATGTATTTGTCTTCAACCACTCTAGAATCTGCCTCCAACCTTGACAGATGGTCAGCTACTTGGTTTCCATACCCCTTCCTATCTTTCACCTCGAATTCAAATTCATGAAGAAGTAAAACCCATCAAATTAGTCGTGCCTTAGCCTCTATCTTAGCCATTAGGTACCTTAAAGCTACATGGTCTGTGTGAACAACCAATTTGGTGCCTAACAAATATGCGCGAAACTTCTCAAACCATACCACCGCCAACTACTCTTGCTCCACTATGGTGTAGTTTTTTTAGCACAAATTTGCATCTTGCTAGCATAATAGATAGGATGAAAGAATTTGTTCTTGCATTTCCCAAGAACAACTCCTAGATCCAAACCACTAGTATCTCACATCATTTCAAAAGGGAGATTCCATTCGGGGGTAATGATTATTGGGGCTGAGATAAGTTTCTCCTTAAGTTTTTTGAAAGCCATCATGCAAGAGTCATCGAAAACAACTGTGCTTTCTTTTTCAAGGAGTATACAAAATAAAATAGAAATCTTGGAGAAAACTTCGATAAACCATCTATGACCCCAGCATGACCAAGAAAACTCCTCATACCTTTAACTGAAATTAAGGGAGGTAATTTCTCAATTACTTAGTTTTTTGCCTGATCAACGTCAATACCATCCCCAGATATTTTATGTCCAAGCACAATTCTCTCTTTCACCATAAAATGACATTTCTCCTTGTTAAGGACCAAGTTTGCATCCACACACATTTTTAACACCAAATCTAAATACCTCAAACTTTCTTCAAAAGAATCCCCAACGACAGAGAAATCATCCATGAACACATATAGAATCCTCTACCATATTGGCAAAGATTGAGAGCATACATCGTTAAAAAGTAGCTGAAGCATTGCATAGTCCAAATGACATTCGCTTGAATGTGAATGTGCCATAAAGGCATGTAAATGTTGTATTTTCTTTATCCTTCGGTGGAATGGAGATTTTGTTATACCCTGAATACCCATCGAGAAAGAAGTACCACCCATTTCCGGCAAGTCTATCAAGCATTTGATCAATAAAGGGCATGGGGGAATGATCTTTTATGGTCCAAGAATTGAGCTTCTGAAAGTCCATGCACACACGCCAACCGGTGACGGGTCGAGTGAAAATTAATTCATTTTTTTTATTGGAAACTACCGTGATACCACCCTTTTTCGGCACACATTGTATCGGGCTTACCCATTTGATGTCCGCAATTGGAAAGATAACTCCCAATCTAACAATTTAATATTTGTATACACCACTTCTTGCATTGGCAGATTTAATCTTTGTTGGTGTTCAATGCTTGGTTTAAAATCTTTCGCTAACTTTATTTTATGAGTGTGTACGCCCGGCAAAATGCCCACAATATTGACAATTGACCACCCTACAGTTTTAATGTGCCTCTTAAACACTATCACTAACAACTCCATTTGTCGTTGTTAAGATCACTTGCAATAATTACCGGAAGTGTGTTATCGTCCCCAAAGAATGCATATCTAAGATGAGGTGGAAGCTCTTTCAACTCTAATTTTGGTGGTTCAATAATGGATGGTTTGGCCGGTTGAAATGACCCAAAAAGTTCTTAGAAATGTGCTTCGGAAGTTACCGCAAACTTGTTCAGCTATATAAAAAAAATCCGTTTTGTTTTTCAAAAATACGACTTCATATTCTTGTTTAAGGGGTCAAATTGAGTGGGAAATGGGTCTAACCCAAATTTTAGAGCAACCGTATCAAAATCCGAAATTTCCAAGTGAAGACTTTTCGAGGGTCTACTTTGGAGGGTCATATCTCCTAGCACACAACTTATTTGGGTGGACAATAATATATCCATGGAAATCCCTTTGAATTAGCTACCTAATGCACTTCGTTTCACCTCATTCGGAGGTCGGACGAAGAAGTTATGCCCATTTTCGTAAAATCTGTCCGGCAGGAAAGACAATTTCCAGAGAGCGATTTTACTGTTCACCCGCCCCATTTTTTTTTCCAAGTGTTGGACCATTTTTTCCAAAGGGCATAT
>JAJOOO010022932.1:0-15123 GCA_029582685.1 Solanum piurae | reverse complement strand
CAAAGCTACAACGGTAAAAAAACGTAAAATCTCCATTTTTCTTTAATATTTGGCATATTTTAAACGAAAAATAGGGCAAAATGTAAATGAAAAGTAAAGGAAACAAAGATTAACACTTGGTAAGAATTTCAGACAAATTTGAAATTTAATCGACCAACTTCACGTCTAGAAAAATCCAAATCCAGAAGAAGTTCCGCGAAATCAACCCTTATTCAAAAATAACTTTTAAACAATGAAATTTAAGAAATTTATTTTTTGCAATATTAATTTATCTAGGTGGCAATTATTTATCAAGGTGGAAATCCACATCACCACTTTTGCTAGTTGTCGCGCGCATGTAGTCACAATAGGAGCAGGTGGATGAAAAAGGTGTACGCGACGGAGGAATAAACAAGTTCAGGAGGTAATTAAAACGAAATTTAGTTTAGGTGTACACCGTATAAAAAGCTTCAAGTTCAGGGGTAATGAGTACTTTTGCCATTTAAAAAAAACTCAATATATTGTTACAAGCTCAATTCCAACACACTCTTAAAACCAATTACAAGTCATCTCATTATTCACAAACTTTCTTTTTCATATATCATAATGGATATTTTCTCTCAATCCGGCATTTGATATTCACTTTGAAGTTCGACCAATCAGTATTCATGTCGTTGAAGGTTCATTTGAGGGGAAACTCCCATCTGGTGTTCGATATCCATATTGAAGTCATGACTAATTAGATTTTGTGCCGCACAAAGCTCATTTAAGAGAGAAGTACTCCCTTTTGAATAAATAAAGATGATAGAATCTTATCCATCCCACTTCAACCTTTATCATTTCTTTTTTCAAAAGTAAAGAAAACTTGAAACATCCATTAAATTTTTTTTATATATACATAAAAGGTAAAGAAAGAGGTTGAACTTTTCTTCCAGATTTCTCTTTCTTTATTATTAACAAAAATAGAAAAAGTCAATTATTGTGAGCCAATCCTTTCTTTCATCATCAAATTAAAAAAATCATCCATAGCACTAATAGAAGATCCTTTGTAATCATCTTCATCTCTAGTAGCATCTTTAATCATTTCTTTAACTTCACAAGCTTTACCCCTCAATCTTTTCCCCTTTTCACTTTCACTATCCATAACTAACTCAATCTTTTCAATTACATCCCCATAACTTACATCAAATGTAGTCCCTCTAGCCATTTCAACACAAACACCAATTTCTTCAACCAAAAACTTAGCATTAAAAAACTGATCAGCTGCCATTGGCCATCCAATTAATGGAACCCCATTAATCAATGATTCAAGAACTGAATTCCAACCACAATTACTCAAAAATGAACCTATTGATTCATGAGCCAAGATTTCAACTTGTGGTGCCCAATTAACCACTACTAGTCCTCTTTGTTCATTTTCTTGATTTCTTTCAATAAACCCTTCTGGTAACCATTCTTCTGGTTTGAAATCAGCATTTACATCAAATCCTAAAGGTGGTCTAATCACCCAAATGAAGTTTACTTCAACCCCATCTAATGCTTTTGCTAGTTGCATCATTTGTGATGGTGAAATTGTGTTTTGTGAACCAAAACATATGTAAAGAACTGATTTTTCCTCTTTTTTATCTAACCATTCTTTACATTTTACTAAAGGAATACCTGATTCTTTCCTAGGAGTTTTAGTATCATTTTCTTGATAAAGTATTGGTCCTATTGCCCAAACAGGTATACATAACTTCCTTCTAAAATACATCAATCCACTATTATCAAACTCCTCAACTGTATTAAACAAAACCCCATCTGAGTTTTTCCAAAGTGGAAGATTTTTCATCTGAAAAACTGAGTAATCATCATTTCCATCAGCTATAGCAAGACTAGGTGACAATTGTGTAACATGAAATTTTCCAGCTTCTTGAAAATCAGGCAGTATAAACTCAAGATTATCAGTATGTTTATGAGGTAAATTAATCCACATAGAGTAATAACAAGCTAATCCAAAACCACCAGCACCAACAAAAATAGAATGTAAAATATCAAATTCATGAGTTACCTTAGCTGACCAACCAAAAAAGAAATCTGACACAACACAAATTGGGGGTTTCTTGAAAAATCCAATCTTTAGGTTAACAAGATGAGTAAGAATGTTTCTGAAGTTAGATTCAAGTGAAGGGGAAACTTGAAGAAGTTTAAGGGCAAGATTATAAGGTAAAGAATCAGTGATTTCAGCATCTGGTGGAAGATTATGTTCAGTACTGTTAAAGGGTATTTCAAGAAAGTGAATTGAAGGGTTTTTTGATGATGATTTGAGTTTCTTGATGTTTAATGGTGTGTTTATGAAAGTGATTTGGTAACCCTTTTGGGTAAATTTTGAAGCTAAAGCTAAGAAAGGGATTATATGACCTTGTGCCATGAAAGGGAAGAGAACTATGTGACCTTTTTCACCTTCCATGGTGGAAAGAAGAAAGGAGAATGAAAGATGGCTATTGAAATCTTGTCTTTGTTGGATTATATTGAGTTCCTATAGAAGCTTTTTGTCTTTTCATGTGTCATTGCAGAGTTTATCGAGCGTTTATATTAAATCAAATTAATTTTATCGTATCAATCTGATGAAATGAGAATGTATGTTAATTAATTATGATGATTAAGTGTTAAAAGCTATTTATATCATTTTAAAAATAATTATCATGTTTGATTTTTTGAGAGTTAATTTGATTAGATGGAATATTGGTTAAAAGTTTATATTTGACTCGAAAAAAAATATTGGTTAAAAATTTATATTTGACTCTAAAAAGAACTTATGATAATTAATGTAGAAAATATGTGGAAATACATATCATGTGTGTATTAATTTGATGTAAATTAGTTTTTACAATCGTTAGACCATTAAACCTTTTTTTTCTTCTCAAAATAAGTATTGCTTTTTTTCTTTTAAAAAATAGTTTGACTTAATTTGGAAAAAATAAATTGGATTAAATTAAATTAAATTATATTAATATTTTAAAATTGAATTAATATACATAAAAAGCTGAGATAATTATGATATTCTATTTTGTGAACTTGAAACTCAAAAAAGTAACATTGTTCTTACAAAGGCAAAGATATATCGTTCACTAAGTCGTCACAAATATACCCGCAAAATTTGTGGTAAAATAGAGTCTCTCAATCATATTTCAAAAAAATTATGGGCAAATATACACGAAAAAATTATGATAATTGTGAATTTCTGTTTCATGGTTCGAACCATTCAAAATTAGCAATGTAAGTCTTTTAGAAACAATGAGTATCTTTCACTGGGTTGTAATAAACCCACAAATTTTGGGGTAAAATGGGTCGGCCAGACATTACCTGAAAAGTTTAGATAATTCAAATTTTTTGTTTCGTGATCTCAAAATTCTAAAAAAGTGATATCAATCATGTAAAGGTAAAGAGTATTATTCACTAGGTTATCGCAAATGGACCAATAAAATTTAAATCAAATGGAGTCAGTTAGTCATATTTTGAAAAATTAATGACCTAATACACATTAAAAGTTAAGACAATTCTGAATTATTATTTTGTGATCCAAAAATCTTATAAAAAAAATATCAGTCCTTGAAAAACAATGAATATTGTTCAATAGATCATTTCGAATGACCCACAAATTTTGGATTCAAAATGGAATCAATCAATCATATTTCAAAAAATTCATGAACTAATACACACAAAAAGGTTAAAAAATCTTGAATTTGTATTTCAAGATCCCAAAACTTCAAAAAATAATAATTTAATGTTGATCCTACTGAAGCAACGTGTATCACTCACTAGGTTATCACGAATAGTCCAACCAAATTTGGAATAAAATGGAGCCGATCAAATATATTTTAGAAATTTTAGACTATTGCACACAAAAAAACATAAATAATCATGAATTTCTATTCCGCTACCTCAAAACTTATAAAAAATAATGGCAAAATCCTATAAAAGTAATGTGATATTAAATTTCTATTTTATAATCTAATCTAAAAACTCCAACAACAAAAAAGAGCAACAATCCTTCAAAAAAAATTGTATATTTTGACCCACAATATTTGGGGTAAAATAAAATTGGCAAGTCATTCTGCAAAACTCATGGATTACTTATATCAGCCAATAAATATAATGCATGTGTTTCAAAACTATCATTTTTTGTGGACACTTCTTGTCAAGTAAGCGCAATATTTGGCCAACTTAGCATCAAAATGTGTTTTAATCCAAAAGACTGATAGTTTAGATAGATAAAAAAACGACAATAAAGATATGAGACTCATGAAATCAACAATTGTGAACCTTTTTATCATTTCATCTCGAGAAATCCTACAACAATAACTATACCTCAGTTCCAAAGAAAAATTTCATTTTCACCTTATTTAAACAAATTCATGATAATGATCAGACAAACCTTCAAGTAATAAAGCAAGATTGCCACTCTTTGAAAAATTCATCATCAAAGTCTCAAAGACAACAAGGCTACTTGGAGCTGAAACAATCACACTGGACAATGACAGTTAATGTATTAGTAGTGGTGAAGTCCACATTGCTATCTGCAGAAGAATGATGATTGAACTAGTTCCTTTGTATACACGAAAATCAACCGATCAGTCATCTAATTTTTCAGCGTCACTCCACCAAAAGCTAACTGAAAAGCTTGTCGTGAGAGAGCGGACGTAGTGCCACCATTTAGGGGGGATGTAAAGCATCTCACCTTCCTCTAAAATACAGTCCTGGAATTCCAGGTCTAATATATTTGGGAACTCTTTCTTGTCAATGTTGTCTAGATCAACCTTCAAACAAGATTTCAAATGTGTTGAGACGAAAAGCTGTGGGCTATATCAACCATCTAAAGAAAACAACAACCATACAATTGGAAGGGAAAAACGACATCGTAAGTTCATCTAAGAGAGATATGTAAGAGAAGCAGAACCTTGAGATGCATATAATAGTTCTCTTCTACCCTGACATGTGTTGTCGTGTGCAGTTATGTGCAGCAGAGTAAGAATAGAAAGAGAAATCGGTTACTTTTTCCCTAAAAGATACAGTATTCACTATTCACTCTGTCCTAGAAGTATAGTCGGACTTCCCTTTTCAGCCATCCCAAAATTTCGATAACCTTAAAAGAAAAATCAATTTCATAAAACTACATATGTTCTGTGGAACCCATTTTTCAGGAGGACTTTTTCTTTGTCCTGCTCTCTGAGAACACTAGTCAATAGGTTGGATCATCTCCAACAACAACAACAACATACCCAGTGAAATCCCACAGGTATGGTCTAAGGAGGGTAGAGTGTACGCAAACCTTAACCCTACCCCGTGAAGATAGAAAGGCAACAGGTTGGATCAGCTCCCTGCTTCCCAATTGATGACACTTCCTATGTTGGAACATTGTGAAATGTTTGTTACAGTGTCATCGCTATATAAGATCTACAGCTTTTTAGGAAGAATTAGTAGTATATAAACTACAGAAATTTTAATATGAACTTTTCGACCATCACTAATCTATTCTTTCTGATATGCAAGTCAAATAAACATCTTAAAACTCCATGTCTAGCCAAATACCATCATAAAACACGACACATAAGGAGTAGTACTTATTACTAACAACTAACATTTTCCAATCTTCTTTTAAATACTTTGCCGAGTAAAACAAAGACACTAGCATAAATGGAGTTGGTAACAACTAAGGCTAAAAATACCAAATAACAGACCGTTGAAATGACAATTCTGGTGAACTGCAATTAAAAATAAAGGAGAAGCATATACCTGGCTGGAATTGCTAAGCATGGTTTCACTATGTGGGTGAAGCTCATCCGAAAGTGACGCTGAGTAAAGCCGTACATACTTTTTGCCAACAACCTGTAAATTGAAATGCAGAAGATCACAAGAAATAAAAATGTAACATATCAACATGCACGCAGTAACAGTAACAGTAACTTTTCCCCCTAAAAAATAATCAATCAAAGCAATCACCTATGGTTCAACCTGATTTACTTCTTGTTAAGTTCAGGAAGCTTATTGTAAAAATGTGTCTGCTATATGGCTGTATGCTGTACCTGAGCAAGTATATTATGGTGAGGATCATGATGCAAAGGCGTCACTGTCCCAGCTGGACCAAACCAAGCGTTGAGCGACCTGATCTCCCCACCTCCAGTAAAACAATAATCAGGAATAACAATATCTTGCCGTAGCTCTTGTATCTGTCATTTAGCTACAGAGCTAAGCCACTAATTCCAAAAAAATAAGTTCAAGGTAAAAGTGTTTACACAAATATACAGAAATAAATGTAGAGGATAATTATACCTGATCAAATAATTGATGCTGAGCTAAGTACGTAGTTTCCACAGAGGTAGTATCATTGGACCGAGTTCTCTCAAGAAATTCAGAGAATGTGATCAGCTCTTGCTTCCATTCTGGGCACAAATAGTTCTTTCCAACCTGGAAAATGGCTTAAGTCGATATCAAGTTTTGAGTGAATTCATGCATTGATTGCATTAGAGTTGACATAGCACACAAAGAGACACCCTTTTAATATGAAACATTTATATCATATTCCACTGAGAACGTGGAAAGCTTGCTATAAATTTGTACTCGGTAACAATATTGTGAAAACAAAGCCCTGAGCTTGTTGATTCTCTTTTCACATGCCATACGTATACATTCTCTTTATACATTTCAAGAAGAAGGGATTTGCATTCTTGTCATTTGCTTTTAAAAGGACTTATCTTCTGCATATGGTTAGAAATCTCCTGATCAATTTAATGTCGGAATATGCAACAAATATAGAGTTCAGTTGTAAATATAATCACCTCAACGGGGACTGTACGGAAGCCAGCAACCCTTCTAAGATAATTCATGTCATTCCACTTACTCTTAGCAGGCCAGTGATCCATGGAATCTCTGATTACCACCGGAGTTCCTGATAAATAATGGTCTCTCAGGAATGCCTCCAACGATAAGGCTGGCCTTTTCCCAACTAACTTACAAGATAGAGACTTAATAGGTAGCGACTGCTGCACCTGCAAAGTCAAAACAAAAGATAAATAACCACACTTCTCATTTCAAATACACTATTCGCAGTCAAGTAAATGCTAGACCACCTCAGCTATGTGAAAGCTTAGAGGGCACTCACTGATGAGCTCACCTAGAAAACATGTATTCATTGATATAAATCGTAAAATGCATTCAAATTGTTCAACAGACAGATGGAACAAATAGACAAAAATGCTATAACTGATTATTTAAAGAGGTTTTCCAACCTACTAGACAAAAATAGGTACAATCAAGGATTTAAAGAGGATCGTACTCCTTCATTGTGGCATTCAATGAATTACCGAAACCCAAATTTCCAGCATAGTACTTCCTTCACCGTTCAAAAGTTGTTCATTCATATCATACCACATAGCACAAAACATGAAGAGGGGGATTAACACTGACTGAAGAGTGAACAGGGAGATAATAAAATAGAAATGAACAATTTTTATGGTAGTTCATTGAAAGGGAATGGGAAAAACTAAAACTCTACTAAGAAGACATATGAATCCTTGAGTACGGAGTTAAGAGAACTACAGACAAACATTTATTTTTTCTTTTATCCTGCTTAACAAGTATACAAACGAACTGCTTCTTCTTCTTTTATTTCAATTTGATCTTATTCCACATATAAAACCAGCAATAATATGAGCTAACTTCCAATTCTAATATATCAGTTCCTCCATTAGCTTATTTCCCAAAAGAAGAAAATACAACACAGACGGAGCAAAGTCATACAAGAATTTCACCAAAATTCTGAATAGAGCACACGCGCAATGCACTTTTTAAAAAAAAGACTTGATCGAAACTATTTACATTTCTCAAGTTCAGTAAATTGTAAAAAGACTTTAAATAGTCACAATTTCTCCCCCCATTCCACGGCTTTCGTCTAGTGGTAAGAGCTCAGTTTGTGATGTGTGGTTAGGCACACCGTACACATCACAGGTTAACTAAAACCTGTCCACCAAATTTTGAACCATGGCCTACTGGCCCTCGAAGATTTCTCAGTTATCAAAAAAACAAAATCACCCTCCTTCCCAATGTTTTGTTCAGTTCCAAAAAGAATGATCTTTTCTACATTTAGAAACAATTTAACTCTAAAAAAATGCTAAACATACCATTAAGCTTTTATAAGCACACAAATAAATGACATTCAAAACCAAAAGTATCAAAATTCTTACTTCCTTGCCTCTTTTCTTTGTTGGCAAACTTTTTAATTTTAGCTTTCTACGTGGAAACGATTCAGACCACAAGATGAAGTGACATGTTCATAATTCTACATATCTTTGATTCAACAGGAGCAAAATTCAAAAGTTCCTTTATTTCTTAAAGTTTGTTTCAAGTCAAATCCAGACAAACAAATTATTGAATGAATACTATCAAATCACATCTTTTTTTGTTCAAACAAAGCTTAATAGAGAGCTGAACAATATAACAAATCGTAAATTGCGAGGGACGAACCTCACCTCCGCCACGTTAATTTCTTGAGAAACAAATTTAATCTCGGATTCACCTTTTCCTCCGAGATCACTCCGTGCTTTCTCCTTCTCCGACGCCTTTCGAATCGTGAGGTTCAGTTCATCCCTAAGCATCATTCCTCCCATAATAATCCCCATATCTAAAGCTTTAATCGCCTGATTAAACTCACCATTAGCATAATGAAGCTTCGCCAAATGCATACACGCCATTGAATACGCATCTCTCCATATAGGCACAACCGAATGCCATGGACCTGAATGTAATTGTTCCCACGCCATATCCTTCGCCGCCTCCGCCGCTCGTATATCACCGGCCGCAGCGAGCGACGTCATGGTTGCGTATGCGTAGCCTCCTTCCTCCGCTATACTCTGGAGGATGTTCCAACGTTCTGAGTCTAGGAATGGTGTTTCTAGAACACCGTCTTCGGAACCGGCGATTTCTCCGGCCACGGCGTCGGCTGCTGACGTGGACATAGTGAAAAAATGCAGTTGTGTTCTAGAAAATTCGGTGAGTAAGAAGATATTTTTGTTTTTGCTTTTTGGGTCCTTTAAATATGGGAAAAAGTGCATTGCATTTGATGGAAATATCTAAAGAGTAGTATCTAAGATATTATTATTGTATAGTACCATCATTAGTATATCTAGGGGGGGAAAATGAATTTTGTAAATTTTCATAAAAATATCTAAAACCAAACTTTGATAAAATAAAATTAAAACTTGAAAATTTTTATTGATTCAAAAGAAAGGAAAATAAAATAAAATTGATTTTCATATAAACAGCGAGCGAAATTGAAACGATTTGAATCATAAAAACTTCAAAAAAAATATATCACTACATAACATAAAAGTTTTCACTAGCAAATAGCGTGTGATATGAAATCAGGTTAAATCGTGAAGCTGGAAACTCATCATGTGCATGTCTAACATGCAATTTTCATAAGCTATCCATGTGATGGGTTAATTATATTGCTTCTTCTTCTTTTGCAAGTTATGAACATTTTAGATTATGATTAAAGATTTTCTTTGTGTAAATTAGAACATATTATGAACATATTAGATTAAAAATTATATAAATTATTGCTACTGTTAAAGGACTGTCTAATATTGTGTTCATAAAATTGAGAAATATACGAACATATTTTTTGCTTGAGTCTAGCTTTCTGTATTCTCAATCAATGAAACCTCAGATATATGTTGATATTCTTGATTCCATTATTAAGCGAAAGGTTACTATGCAACCTTGTTTTATGCATGACAAAACATAAAAATATGTCTCATGATATTATTCATTTCATCTTTTATATAGAATAGTTAATTTTATTATTTCAGTATATTTCATAAAATTATAATTCTTTTTCCCATTAACTAACTGAGACTACGTAATTATGTATTTTATTTTGAAATTATTATTCTTTTTCTCACATATCGAAAATGAGCCCTAATTTATTTATTTTTTGCAAGTTGAGTAGTTTTCAATGATACACGTATACAATAATTATTGGGACTCATAATTCATGAAGTTGGACAGGTATGGACCAATTGACAATTGTTATACAAGTACTATCAATATCTATCATACATCATTCGCTAGATTTGATTAATATTTTATATTTATTATGAGATTCGATTATATGAAACTTCAAAAAGAATTCACATTAAAAAATATTTTGCCTATCAAAAAGAATGATTTGGAATTTACAATCTCTGCTTAAAGATGAATATATGATTATTATTTCATTATAACATTTGGTTGTATTTCTTTTTCTATCATTCCAACGAGGACAGATTCATAGTATGACATATAAGTTCAGAAAAAATATAATTTACTATTATAAACAGTTATCCCAGAAATAGAAAACCCGTAAAATCATCACTTAAAAACACATGAGGCCATAGAAGCACAAGGTTCTAACTGATGAATAGCCCAGCCCAAAAAGTATAATTTTTCTCTTCACAACTTCTTAGCCCAAAAGATTTCACTTTCTGGCCCACTAACATAATTTTTCACAAAACTAAAGATAATTATTTGCCACATATTATTTGATGAAGTTTTTATTTTAAAAAAATAAAATTACAGCCACTACCCTTCAGATGTGCACTCGTAAACCTTCTCGCGTGCAATAGCTTGCAAACCACATAGGAGATGTAAACCATACGAGCCGCCTGCAAGAGCCACCTCCCTTATGAGATACACGTTGCATCAACTCAGTCACCCTTACGAGTTTATTTGATCACAATATGGCAACTAGTTTATAGAGCTCACTCAAATCAAATAATCAACAAGAAAACACTATTACAAGTTAGATTACTAAAGAAGAAAAATGAGAAAAGAGAACCTAACTATGATACATTTTTGTACCTGCATATTACCTTACACCTAAGTACTCTATCATGCACATAAAAACCAGGCATAACCATGACCTTAACCTTGCTAGGACCCTGTGATCTTTGTCTATCCGCGAAAACGTCCTCCATGTAATGCATATCGAAAGTTCTATTCTCTTCCACTCGTAGAATCACGAGAGAAGGATTGAACGAAAAGGCTAACAAATGCAGCAACCAAATGCACTTAGCAGCAACGAAGAACGCTTGGAGGAGTTGTTCAGGCCATGGCCTTGTCCAATTAAGCGTTGCGATAATGCAACTCATTTTCTGATCACAGAACTTACTGAACTCTTCACTATAGTACTTTGTACCCTTCCTCAACACCTCGTTCCAACTTAGGTTTCTCAACGCGACAAATGATGAGAACTGAGCGTGGCGATCTTGTTGAGGGTCTAAGTGTTTTGGTGAGCCATTCTTTTGGAACACACAGTTTTCAAAGTCTTGGAAAAGTGATTGGTTTATGATGGATTCAATGTGGTATAGAACTGCTTTCGAGTACTTCGAGTTGAGAGATAGCTTGTAAGGTTGAAGCAATAGGTTCAAGTTATCAGTTAACAAATTGTCTGTTTCTTCAATCTGTCCTATTAGAGTCTTGCAGAACTGTTTCACCGATAATCTTGACTCCGATACCATCTGTAAGAACCCTTCTAGCATTACCTCATCACTAACCGGGATCACATTTTCTCCATCCCCATCGATGGATTTTCCGTTTTTAGGAAAATTTCTAAGCTTGGAGGATACAGGGGACTCTGTAGCTTGAATTGCTTGCCTCAAGGCCTTTTTCAGCTCTTCACAGTAAGTTTCTAAGTACTCTAACTTTTGCTTTAGCTCACCTAAAGACGACTTCATTCCCAAGACTTCAATCAACGCTGCATCTCTGCTCTCGTTTGCTTCCATTAGCTCTTTCTTCAACGTCTCGATTGAAACCATCCCTATATGATCCTTTAAGACCTGAGAAACCTCATCGGATTGATCTGTTCGGTTTGGTGAATTTTCAACCTTGTTTTTCTTCTTTAGCTTAGGGAACAGCCATGACAAGTTCATTCCGCCTTTACTCTTTGGCTGCGATTGAACAGAAACATGTGAATCCGTCAATGGCACGATGACATTCGAGTTCTTCCCACTCTTACTTGTACTACTACCACCACCATCAACCTCAGTACTAATTGTTGCAGGCTTACACTTGTTGCAAGATGAAACCGAGTTCAAGTCCCCTAATGAGTTTCTCCGAGACTTGATGTAACGAGCGATGGGAGAGGCTTTACGCGTAGTGACTTGATCAGTACACGAGCTCGTGACCGATCTCTGATCATCAGCCGGACAAATGTGGGGTTCTAAGTTGATCAGACTGTTAGTAAATCCATTTTTTAAGGTCGAATTCGCCTTCCTGTAATCCGATAAAACGGATTCAGTGTTACCATTTCCTACTCCTCCAAATCCATATTCATCCCAAAGTTCAGCATAGTTTGGATTGTGATCTAAGTGTAGTTGTTTGTATCCTGGCAATGGTTCATCTTCATAGCTCTGCACACAAAATGTTGATTCAAAGATCATCAAAAATGAAGTGATCACAACCTATGTTGCTCGGACTCTTCAGAAATGCTGCAAACACCTTGTCGGATCTTCCAAAAAAACAAAAAGCACCTTTTTGGAGGTTACGACACGTGGCCATCGGCTTTTTTTGAAGAGTATGAGCAACATAGATCACAACTAGCTAGTCTTGATAAATAATGTTGATTCAAAGATCATCAAAAATGAAAAAAACAAACGAAAAATTCGAGATTTTGACCATTTCTATAGAAGCTATACACACCTATGTGATTGAGTGATCACAACCTATGTTATGATGCTCGTACTCTCCAAAAATATTGCAAAACTCCCATTGGATCCTCCAAACTCTTCAAGTCCGCCATGCACCTGTCTGCCTTTTTGAAGAGTTTGAAGGATCCGACAATGGCATTGCAAGACTTTTAGAGAGTCTGAGCAACATAGATCACAATTGATCTTGATCTCAAGTGAAAACAAGAGTGGCTAACTTGTTTTGGTACTATGAAATCTGGTGTTAATTTCACGTATAGTCACTGATCTTTGTCTGTATAAAGTAAGTCACAAAATTATTTTTTGTCTCGTTAAAAATAACCGAAGTAACTATAATAGTAAAGTCACTAAACTTTACCTAATATAATAATAAAGTCGTAAAACTATTATACTGTCACATCAAACTGACTAAACTTTACTCACTATAACAGTAAAGTCGCTAAAAGTTATAAGTTAGTAATTATACTATTATATAGTTATAAAAAGTTGTAATGTGCAATATATAAGAACTACATGTACATTAAATACATGAATTATTAATTATATCATAATTATTTCAGGTTTGACATTTAATTCCTTTATTTAGAAGCAATATCTAGATAAGATTGTCTAAGCTTGAAGTTAAGATTATTTAATATTTGGTCAAACACATATTTTCATAATTCAAATAAGAAATGCAATTTGTACCCAAAAAAAAAAAAAAAAAAAAAACTCATGAGAATTTACGAAAAAAGTCAACACTATTGTAAGGACTGTAAAACTAGAATGAACCTATAATAAAAATCTAATAAAAAGTATTTATTTAACTTTTTTAAAAAACAAAAGAAGAATAAAAAGAAAGAAGAAAAGGGATTAATTACTGGTGTGAAAATGGGATAACCTTGAGCAGAAAAATGGTGGGAATGAAGAAAAATTTAAAAACTACTGTGTTTTGTATTAAGTTATGTTGCTCGGACTCTTTAAAATATTATTATATTTGTATCAAATTCTTAAAAATTGCACTATTTTTGAAAGATCGTACAATATTTTTAAAGAATCCGAACCACATAAATGTAAAAAAAAAACTTAACAATCGAATCTTTACAACAAAATAATATACTCAGTGTAATCTAGTAGAGCTCAAGTAAAACATATCAAAATCAAAATTAAAATCAAAATTATTAAAGGTCGAATCTTTACAACAAAAACATCATAATTGGACTAATCTCACAAGTGGGGTCTAAAAAAACTGTGGTATATACAATCATACCCTATGTAGAAAGTCTGTTTTCAACACACCTCAATTCAAGTAAAGTATATCAAAATCAATATTTTTAAAGATCAAATCTTTACAACAAGAATATCATGATCCGTCTAATCTCACAAGTGGAGTCTAGAACAGTGATACCCCTATATAGAAATTTTGCTTTCAATACACCTCAACTCAAGTAAAACATATTAAAAAGTCAATATTTTTAAAGGTCGAATCTTTTACAAGAAGAAAAATATAAGATAGTGTAATCTCATAATTGGGGTCTAAAAAATGTGGTGAATACAACATAACATATCAAAGACAATATTTTAAAGATTGAATCTTTAAATTCTGAATCCGTCTTTTATCATAAACCAAACTAAAAAACAACAAGAAAAAGGACTTACTGGTGTGAAAATAGGATAATCTTGAGAAGAAAAATGGTGAGAATGAAGTGAAACAGTTGGAGAAGCAGAAGAAGGAAATTTTTTAACAGGACTATTCCCTTGTTGTTGTAAAAGGGCAGCATGTAAAGCTCTTAATTCAATTGCTTTAGCAATTGCACCTTTAATTTCTTGTCTATTAACAACAACTTCACAATTCTTGTTTTTGTAACTTGTAACTTCATCATCATTATATTCTTGAAATTTTTGTGTTGATGATGTAGTAGCACTTGCCATTAGTGAAAAATGAAAAAAAAATTACTAATGTTTTTTTTTGTTTTGTGGTGTTATATGTATCTACATTCTTGGAATTCAATGGTTGGTTTTAGGGGGTTTTTTGATGATGGATTGTATGATATCTAGTGAAGGAATTTGGAGGACCCAAAAAAAGAGAGGAGGGGGGGAGGGGGATAGAAGAGAACAAGAGGGGTTTGTTTTTGTGGGGTGGGTGGGTGGGTGGGGGGTAGGGGGAGTTAAGGGAGTGGGTGGGGAGTGGGGAGAGGCTATTTTGTCTTGGTTCTTAAGAGTATTTAATGGGAATATGAGTGCATGTGAAGCAAAGAGGGAGAGGTGAGGAAACAAAAAAAAAGGGGTTAAAATGGTCATTTTGAGCATCTTATGAGTATTTTGTTATTTTTTATTTGATGTTCGGTATTTGGAAATATAAGTGCATATGAAGCAAAGAGGGAGAGATGATGAAACCAAAAAGGGGGGGGGGGGGGGGCAAAATGGTCATTTTGAATATATT
>JAJOOO010022931.1:0-20419 GCA_029582685.1 Solanum piurae | reverse complement strand
TATTCTTGGCAAATATTATTTGGGTGAAAATTTGGGTGAAATTTCACCATGTGTTTGGCCATAGTATTTGGGAAATATATTTCACTTTTTTAGAAAAATATGATTTATACCCATAAGTTTTAAAAACTATCAAAACTAACCATAAGTTTGTATTACAAGTCAATTGAATCTTCGTTGCAACAATAACAAATAGTGTCCATGACACTAGAGCAATGTGGTAGTTTGGAGTGAGTGCAACAAACATCATTCCATACATCGTGAAGTAGACAAAGCACATGACTTTGTTACCCTGACCCGATTGTTCATCATTTTCATCAACAACCATATCATCATTTAATATTCACTGAATATTTCATCACCACTTTGGTGTTCACGTGAAAAATTATGTAATACGACACAAACAACTACTATAGAGAAGTTTGGGGTAAAATTTTAATTTTCAAAAGATCCCAAATAATGGGATTTGGCCCAAATACTAGAAAAAACTAGTATTTGGAAATTTGGGATATTTGCCAAAAATATTTGCCAAATAATAGTAAATTGTATGGACAAACACTATTTGTCAAATCTTTCCCCAAATATTATTTGGGAAATCTATGGCCAAACGGCCCGTAAGAATTGTTTTAAAAAACAAATTTTAATTTTTTTCTCAAACATTGTTGTCAAATCAAAGATGTCACATATAATAAGACGGTGGAAATAATTTATTAGAGAAATCCAATCTTATTAAGACTAAGCTTAATTAAAAAAATAAAAACAAATCAGATGGATCCGGAGTCATCGGGTCAACAAAATTTGCTCCTGTAACGCACGGCAAATTTGACTAACGTGACAGATCTCCACTAACTGACGAAAAAATCAACGGTGGATATTCACTACAAAGACTCAACAACGTAGATCTGAATGACACGTGGTGATGGTGACTGAAAAAATATCACCTTCAAGACAAATATAGCACTAGTCATTAGGAAACGTCGACCACGAGAAGTCGTACAAATGACTCATAATTTTCTCAAAAAACAATATAGTTTTTCTATTTCATATTTATTGAGTTTGTTAATTTCTACGTTTCATATTATTTAACTTCGTTTAAATATAAATTTGAATATTAAATGACGTAATATATAAATGCATCTTTTAATTTAGTTTCAATTGATATTTATATCTTTCAACTTTGGGTATTTAGAAGTAAACACTTAAATTTATATAAAATTGATCAGATAGATACATTCATCTTATATAGCGTCCTATATGTATTATGTTACGTATGACGAATGTGCCTATTAGTTCAACTTTATATAAGTTTAAGTGTGTACTTGGACAAACTCAAAATTGAAGGACATAGATATCCGCTGGAGCCAAGTTAAAGAGCATATTATTGCATTGTGCTAAATTTAAATAACATAATTTACAAATACGTCTTTCGATTTCATTTTAGCTAACATCTATGTCCTCTAATATTAGATATGCATAAGTAGACACTTAAATTTATATAAAATTGAACATGTAGACACACACATCTCCGACATGATATAATACATGTAAGACATCAAGTAGGACACAAAATTATCATATAGAACGCCATATAGGATAAATGTATCTATTTATTTAGTTATGTATAAATTTAAGTGACTATTTATACACATCCAAAATTTAACATCATAACTACAAGCTAAAATCAAATTAAAAATCATATTGATGTATTATGCGAATTTAAATTTATACGATCTTAAAACCAATATGGAAAGTCAATTTGTCGAAAAGCTTCTTTAACATAAAAATATGGCCAAACACATATGCAGACCCTCAAACTTGTCCCTAAATTTCATTTTGGCACTCTAACTCAACCTTGTTCCATTTTAACCCTTCAACTCCAATTTTTATGTTCCATTTTGGCACTTCTTTCCAAATAATCAACAAAGTGGGATGTGTGTGCTTCACATGCCATTATTGTGTTAAAAAATAATGGATGAACATCATTTTTTTAAAATCTTTTTTTTTTAGAGTTTCTGTACATTATTGTGTGAAAAAATAATCGGCAAAAGTTTGTTGGTTTTTTTTTAAAAAACAATTAGTTAATTTAAATAACATCACATATATTTTTTTTCATATCTAGTCTACTTGGACCAACTCAAATATCAGCTTTCTAATTTTTCATTCAACTAAATACGAATAAAAAAAAACTCATGTTCATTGCTAATTAATAACACTACAAAAAAATATTGAAACTTGATAGACTTCGTTGGGTTGTCATTGATTTTTTTAAGAAAGAAAATCGACGCACTTTCGTCGGTTATTTTTCACGCAAAATATTAGAAAACTCTTAAAAAGGAATTGTTACTTTTTTATAAAAAAGAAAACAATAATAATCCGTCAGTTTTAATTTTTTACAATAATTAACGGATGATCGTCGATTTTCAAAATGCAAAATTACAGTTGAATAACATATATAGAAATAAAGAAATCATAAAATTAGTATTTTGTGTTAAATGGTACATAAAAAAAATAGAGTTGAAGGGTAATCTTTTATTATTTTTTTAAAAATTACTTTTTTTTTGTTTTTCACTCTCTTAGAGAATGTGTGATGCACACTCTCTGCCACATCACTTAGAAGTGCCAAAATGGAACATAAAAATTGGAGTTGAAGGGTTAAAATGGAACAAGGTTGAGTTGGAGTGTCAAAATGAAATTTAGGGACAAGTTTAAGGGTCTGCATATGTGTTTGGCCTAAAAATATCTTACGGTGTTTTATTTTTATTTTTTTTATTTGGCTGTGTAATTTTTTTAATTTTTTTTTATATATATATGAGAGAGAAATAGGTGTGTACTTCTCACTCTGCTCCTCAGATATAGAGAGAGAAAGAAGTGCGTGAGTGTATGAATTAAATTCTTCTTCCATTTATTGATTTTTTGAATTTGGCAGAATTTGCATGACATTCTGTTGAAAAAGGACCTCAAGCTCACTTTTTTGTGCTTCTTCTTCTTCCGTTTCTCGTCAGGTATGATCAGAGTCGGCTGCCGCCGCCATGGGTGGCGGAGGGTTTACTTGTGTTTTTTTTTACTTTTGTTTGTGGATTTGGGGTTTTGTTTGTTTGTTTGCTCTGTTTATGTGTTTTTCTGTGAGTTTAGTTTATTTGCTGTGTATGGTGTAGGTTTGACATGTTTCTGATTTTTTTTGTAGTTTTTTAATTATTGTGTTAGCTGTTATAGTGGAGTTGTTGGATCTGTTGATTGTTTGTTATATGCGTTGGTGATTTTTATTTTGTTTGTGTTAATCTAAGGCTAAATATTAGTAGTACTTGATTTGGGATTTCCGTCATAACTACTTTGACTTGCTGTAATTTGACTGTATATTTATCATAAACAATCTCTCTACCTCCACGAGGCTGCGAGGAAGGGCTAAGGTCTAGGTACACCACTTGTGAGATGTCAATGGATATGTTGTTGTTGTTGTTATGTTGAATTACTCTCGAATTAGGCTGAATAGCAGAAATGAACTTGGATAGAGCTGAATATATACAGATGATTCTGTAGTTGATTGAGTGGCAGCAGATTATTTGTTTTTTCCCCCCAATATTTCTAATCTTGTAGTCCCTAATTGAAGTAGAAAATTACGAAAAGATTGTTCTTATTCATGAATCACCTCTCTATTGTTGGTAGATCATGAGTCAAGAAGCAGGAGGCTACCCCTGCAAAGGGTTTTTGTTGGTCTACCACCTAAGTTATACTTCTTCCTGACTTTGACCTTATGATAGTTCTTTTTCTTTTTAAATGATGAATAATGAAAATTTGTTTTGAGAAGGCTTATACTCAAAAGGATGAATTTTGCACTTAAACAAAAAAAAGAAAGCATAGTAACTAATTTTGCTGCGATTTGCAGTTTATCTAGAAGCCATGTTTGATAAGTTGAAATCAAAGAAGTTTGCAATAGTGTTTGTTTATCAAAAAGAGTTGCGAGTTCCTTTGTATTTGAATTATTACTTGATAAAAATTGTTCCTTTGTGCTTGAAAGCAAGTGAACACAAGGTGGTTCTACAACAACATAGGCTAGAAGTATGGAATGCATGACACCAATTTACCCCACGTTAATTAATGAATGTGATATTCAAAGTTTCATTTTTTTTGTGTGATATACATACCTTGGCACTTCAAGTTTACTTTGCCTTAAATTAGTAGAAGTCTTGAGCATGTTTTTATTTGAGGCCTTGTTGCATTCTTGGAAAACATGGCAAACTGCAAACTACAAGTTTTATAATGCAGGCCTATGTGCTTGCAGTGAAAATTGATCCCTTTCTGGTGGGGGAGTCTTGGTGGTTGAATGCTATATGATATGTCAATTATTTTTATTAGTAATGTGAATATTTTGTGTTCGTGCTGCTCTGATTCTTACGCTTTCACGAATTAGCTGGTAACTCCTGATAAAAAAGATCCCTAGTGAAAGATGCATTGAGCATTCTTCATATTACTTATTAGGATCTCGTCCCAAATCTATTGCCAAGTTGTCTTCTAAATACAGAGTTATACCTAATTACCTATCATGTCGTGAGAATCTGCACTTTACTTTTATACTTGCTGATGCATCTGATTCTTGAAAGTGGACAACTTGATAAAATGATATGTGTTTAGTGAAAATACCTGATGGGGGTTTCTGGATCTGTAATAACTCAGTCGCCTTTTGCTATTTACTTTAGGCAAGTTTTCTGCCTCTCAATTTCGTCATCCTCTTTGACAAAGCATATAAATGTTGATCGGGGAAGCATATTAGACTGCGACACTATCTTTCTTTGATATCGATGGTAAATTGTTTTGTAATTGGGAAAAGCCTATCTGGGATTAGGCAATATGTTTGCCTTTTTGACTTGTAGTGATTCTTATAGAAGCAATAAACTGCGTGTAGAGATTTTTGTTACAAATATCAAGTGTTTTATTCAAATAAAAGGCTGGTTACAACATTCTTGCTTACCAAAGCCAATTCCCCTTGTCTGTTTATGTCGGCAGTTTGTCTGTGAGAAAAACATCTGCATTGCTACATGGGTAAATTAACTATTAACAATCTGTTACTTGTTTTATTAATCATTTTTTCAGGTAAAGCTCAAGTAAGAGACGAATTATAGTAGCATTCACCATGTTTCGTCGCAAGAACCACTCTAATAGTGAACAGGGGGTTGAGGACCAGCAGCACAAGGTAACCAATAGTCCTGTTGTTTATCTTTGTATGTTAATATCCTCTTGCTTTCAATTAGATTGTAGATTGAATTTCTCATGTATTTATAATTCTTCATTTTTAGGGATTTGTTTTCTTATCATTGTCTCTGTGGAAGAGGTGTTGGTGTTCTGTGCGTGTGTAGTCCCTGCATATTAATACTTATCCTTACTATTTGGTATACCCTTTGTATACAACTGTTTTGGCCATGTTCTGTGCATGCATTGTCCTTGCATATTAATACTTATCCTTACTTTTTGGTATACCCTTTGTATACAACTGTTTTGGCCATGTTCATGAATGAAAATATTTTACTTTATCAGAAAAATTAATACTTATCCTACGAATGTTTCATGAAAGATGATTGAATCCTCTTGATGCTGCATGGCGAGGATGATAAATATAGAGTGAATTTTTCAAGCATTGGCTTATGTTAGCTTGTTATTATCCTGTATAAGCTCTTATAGGTTGCGTGTCTTTTTTTTTAGGTTAAGGAGCTTAGGGCTTCCCTGGGGCAACTCTCAGGGCGCAGCGCACAGTTCTGCACTGATGCATGTTTAAAAAGGTATTTGGAAGCACGGAACTGGAATGTAGATAAAGCAAAGAAGATGTTGGAGGAGACCCTTAAATGGAGATTATCGTTTAAACCTGAAGAAATTCGCTGGGTAAGGGAACAATAGATTTGCACTAATGTGGTTATCTCTTGTTGTTTGCACTAATGTGGTTATCTTTTGTTGATAACTTGTTTGTTCATCAGAGCTACATATCCAAACAAAAAAAGGCTTGTTAGTGAGAGCTAGAATGAAAAATCTAGTTGGAAAATTATTATATTTTATATTTGTGGTGTCCGAACCAGCTTGCTCGCACCTCAACTAGTCTACGGGGTGAACTATCCAGTCCATAAGCATAGTACCAAGGACCTGCCACCAAGGTTACAGCGCACCTACTGTTGTAACTGGGATTCAAACATGGGATCTCCATGTTTTGACTTCCATGCCTCAACACTGGGCCACTTCCTTGAGGTCATAAGAGGTCACACTAATAACCACAGATCACACTAATACCATGACCAGTTTTAATATTGAAATATAAGCAGTATGAGTCTTTTGCAATGTTGTGTGGATATTCTAAAGGAGATACAGGAACTGTACTGACCACTCGACAATCAATTTGTTCTCGGCCAATTTCATATTTAGGCCTCTGCAGATACAATTTCCTGTAAAATATTATATTAGTTTACAATTGCTTCTGCTGACCATGAAATGGTGTTGCATTGTTAGAATGAAGTAGCGAAAGAAGGTGAGACTGGGAAGGTGTTTAAAGCAAATTTTCATGACCGCCATGGCAGGACAGTCCTAATATTGCGGCCAGGAATGCAGGTAATGTACAAGCAAGTTGATATCTTCAAAAACTTTTCTTTTGATATTTTTAATTCCTATTCCATTTTGCGAAATTCTTAAAATTGTTGCTCATATTTGCAGAACACAGCAGCACTAGAAAACCAGATGAAGCATTTGGTGTATCTAATCGAGAATGCCATTTTTAATCTGCCAGAAGGTCAAGAACAGATGGCCTGGTTAATTGATTACACTGGATGGTCTATAACCAATAATGTTCCTGTAAAATCTGCTCGCGAGACCATCAATATTTTGCAAAACCACTACCCTGAGAGACTCGCTGCAGCACTTTTGTACAATCCACCGCGACTTTTTGAAACATTTTGGAGGGTTTGTTTTTAGTCCTCTTTGTTTTTCTTACCTCCTCCCTGCTAGTTGAACAAACCTAGCTTATCTTTTTTTACTTTTCCAGATTGTCAAATACTTCATGGATCCCAAAACATTTCAAAAGGTCAAGTTTGTGTATCCAAAGAACAAGGATAGCGCGGAACTGATGAAGTCATACTTCGACGTGGATAATCTTCCTACTGAGTTTGGAGGAAAAGCGACACTGAATTATGATCACGAGGAGTTCTCAAGGCTAATGGCTCAAGATGATGTGAAGGCCGCCAAGTTTTGGGGTAAGGACAAACACCCCCCTGGTCCTGGTAGTTACTCTGCAGTAGAAGTTGCTCCAGAACCTTAAATATCTTGGTCTACCAGCCACTGCCTGAGCTTAAATGATTGCTCCACTGACAAAGTTCAGTCTCTTATATGCCGAACTAAGTTTAAATAAATAATGAGGAATGTAAGATCATGTTCTCAGACAATAGCTTATTTCAGATGAACTTTAATTGTAGGTTGTATTTTGATTTATGCAGAAATCAAAAAGTACTAAAGTTTTAAGCCTTCCTATTCCCCCCCCTACCTCTTTAACAGTTTAATTTATTTCAAAAAGTTTGTTAGAAATATGCAGATTTTACTCTTGATGCTTCGTGGTAGAGGTTGTTAGATTTGTGGTTGTGTCATGTCTTGTCTCAATCTTTCGTCTATAGTTGGGCAAACATTTCCAATACACTTCAACATCAACTATCTACATAATTTATTATATTGCACACCCCATATATTATCATTGCTTAAAAGGCACAAATACCAGGCTATAAGGTTCTCTCATATGAAAATCCTTCCTATTTTTTGTCAAAATAAATATTTACACATTAAATAACAATCTCAACATGATATAATATTACCTAAAAACATGTCCATACAGCTTTAGCAACTGTTGCACTCCTCAGCACCAAAATGCAGCAAACAGATTACACGTGAAAAAGAAAATGGTTAGCAACGTTGAAAATGTCTAAAAAGTAGAATATATTGTTAAAACAAGTATCTCTCTATTGTTAGCCTTTATATGTATACTATGTAATTACATAAGGCGCCTTCTCAAGTTTCGTGTAGTACGGACTAATAAACCAACTCCAACTCCAACTCCTACACAAATGCCAAGGCCAATCCCAACACCAACTCGGACCCCAGCATTGAACCAGGACATTTCTCCGTCTTCACCATCCATAAGTTCTGTTCGTCCCCAGTACATGCTGTGGTAGTCTTCTTCACTTTCTGGTTTGTAGTTTCTGTTGTATTCTGTTACCTGTGAAACACAAAATGAGCTTCAGAAGCTGTGCAGTTTCCAGCACGAAATTACGCGTCTGAGAAGCTGTGGGATTCATCTAATTAATTGCACCTATTGAACTTACTTTGTGGTTCAAAATAAATAAGCACTAAAGAATTACTAAAACCAACCGTTGCCATAATAATATTTTTCAATCAAAACGACACAGAAAACTTAATAATCAGAAACTGTAGAGTGTAGATGAACTGCAACTAATTTTTGTCAACTTCAAAATTAAAGCAGCCATAGGCAATACTTACGCATGAGCTGAAAATTTCAAACTTTGGATTTACTTTTAAGAAATGTCGACTTGAGTTTGGAACAATGTTGACGTATAACAAGCTGATATGATATGCATCATGTAATGGATTGGATATCCCAAAAGAAACAAATGTCATTAAGGTTGTCATATGGAGAGCAAAAAAATGTAAGAACAAAACTGGATGGCACTATTCAATCACACAACATCAGAGCAAGGAGCCAAGTTATATCATCAGAAGCAAAATTCATATATCATAGCATTTCTAAAGTTAATCATGAAAGATGGATAGCACGTGACGAATTCCCACTCAATTATCTACATGAGAATAATCACACATGGGATGAAAGATGGTTGGCCTTAGATTTTTGCAGCTGACACTTCAATATTGTCCAACTGAGAGACAATTGGGAGGAAGTTCTCTCAAAAGAGCTACAAATGCTCGGTAGCAATGCAAAATTAACAAAAGATAGGTTACAATGGAATCCATACATGTGATGGATTTGTTTTAGACTCGTTAGAGAACTTTTAATATTATTATTATTATAATTTCAATATATATTGGACATATTTCTCACATTTTATTTAATATGATGATGATATGAAATGAGCTCAAATGAAAAATTGAGGATTCATATAGCTAACGTTGACTTGTTTGGGGCTTAATCATAGTTATTATTGTTTTATTCCATCTGACATTTTGTTTCAAGATAAATACGCATTCAGAGTTCAGACCACCTACCAAAAAATCCATCTAATTTATGGAGATTATAACGGAAGAATCTATTCTAATTATCTCAAAGAAGACACCAGAATGGTCAAGTACTCTTGATGAGCTGAAATGGAATCAAAATGAGAATAAGATGGCAGCCCATCTAGTTGCCATCCTGATGATAACCTCCCATGCATGCCAGTTTCTAGAAGGATAGGGACAATTTTCTTATACCAGTAAAGAAAATCGAGAAGGATAGGGACAATGCAACAAGAAAGAATGAGAAATTATATATTAAACAATTACTTAAAAGTCTGAGCTGCCCATACCCTCTGACATGTTTAGGATAAGATTCTATTTCCAGTGTCAGGTAGTTCTCCTTAAAGATGCGAACTTTTTGTAGCTCGCGACAAAAATAAATAAACATGTTTCATGGTATGAAACATTATGAAGCTAGATGCAATGGTAGAGTAAACCATGACGAGTTGTCAGGGTCATGTTTTTACTGATTAGTCCCCACTCTGTCAATGGAATACCATTAATGTAGTCACCTTTGGTTAGAAGACATATATTTTGAAGGTGTGTATAAGATATCATGCATTACTTCTTGATAGATCACCAACAAGGAAAAGAGACGTAAACATTTTTGGGGCTTAAACGTATAAGAATTTTTTAAATACAATTCGCACAAGTGAAATTGTGTATAGTGTACCCCTGTTATCATTTGAAAAAGAAAAATTGTAGAAATGTTCAAGTCACTTTAGCTGATCATTTGTGCAGCCCTAACCTAAGTTGTTCGGACTCTCCAAAAATGTTGCCGCCCTGTGTCAGATCCTCCCAAAATACACTACACGCATCTGGTGATATTTTTGAAGAGTCCGAGCAACATAGGCCCCAACCATTTGGAAACTTTCAAAGATGACATGCCCCACTGTCTTTTTAAAAGTCTCTTTTCCCACTTTCAACTTTTTCAGCTTGTTTTCACCACTAAAATAACTTCAAATTCAGTTTGAATCAAAGAGGAAGACGGATCCCAAAACATTTTTAGGTCTCTCGAAAAATATCAGAAAGACACTAAATAAACTGAAGGCAATGATGTTGATTGTCTCATTCCACCTATTGGTTAACTATGTAAAGAGTTTGGCTGTAAGCATATGCCATGTCAACCATTTTGCATGTTTAAGATCTCGATTACATAAGAAAAAAAGGTCTGAGGAACAAAATGGTACCTGCAGATCATGTCCAGATGAGACTTCTTTATGCTGTTCAGATGTGTCATGCTCCGGAATGGAGTCTAACATACCCTTTCTATGGTGCTTCTTCCTGTGATTTAGCTGCAAAGTCTTAGTTAAGATGATAGGTGTACCAGCGAAGCAACCGGTAACATAGACTTCAATTGTCGGTGACAATGATTCAGAACCCACAATGTGTTTTCCCTTCAGAAATCCTGTGCCAGCACTCATAACTGATTCACAGTTCATGCTCCATCTCCTAAGACAGTTTTGAGAATCATTGATGTTGGCCATCTCCAAAGTCCCAGAGAGAAAAAGATCATCTTTATACGAAACCTCAAAGTTCACACTCCCAGTCAATCTTATACTATCTGTGCTCACAAATGTAGCTTCTTCAGCTTTCTTATCAACACGGTCCCTTCGAAGAAAGCAAGAGGCTCCTTCTGAGTACACAGAACATCTTTTACCATTTACTTCAAGCAGCGTATCGGGGTTTAGAGGGATATGGTTAAGCGTAAGACTTTCTGGGGTTGAATCATCAACCATAAAATTGCTGATTCTGATGTAAAAAACTCTAATATCAAACCAAGATAACGATAATTTCCCACAAGATTGGTAAGAGGGGTGCCTTATAATTTGAAGACCAGGATCAGCTGGTTTTCCATTGCTTAGAAACTCACGCGATTTCTCCATGTATCGTAGCTGCTTATCCCTCACTAAAATCCTTCACCATGTACTCATATAACAAGAACATGATCATAGAACCGTAAATCTGGCTCCCTCGTAGGCCTAGGAACCGTGTTTCAATTCAAATCCCTACTCAACACGGTGCCTTCACGAGTATCTTGATCTGGCTGACAACATACATCCATTCATTTACCAATCAGACAATCATATAGCACAAATAATTTGTAAAGAAAACAAACAGGAACCGTAACCGAAACCGAAAGTATAAATGGACATGAAGATTTTGCCAGGTACCACAAAAAACCAGAATTCCAGGAACAGAATACCTTGATACAAGGAAAAGAAAAGACAGAATCAAGGCTATAAAAAGAAAACTAGACTACCTTACAAAAAGGATTAAAAGGTAATTTATTCCAAACATGGAGGGGATCACACAAACAAGAAACATAAAATTCACAAAAAAAGAAAGCTTCATATGAATTACTCACACAATTTTATATTTTTAACAAAAAATTGCATCAAAACAACATTATCCACAAATTTATCATTAATCTTGTTTTAAACAAAAGAAAGGTGCAAACACATAATAATCAAAATCAAACACAACCCCACCTGCAGAACCATAGATTAGAAGTTTAAAAAGCAATAAAGATTGAATCTTTTTCTACTTTTTCACCTCTTTCACTCCCAAAATTATGCTATAAAATTGCATCAGAACAATATAATCCACAAATTCATCACTAATCTTGTTATTAAAAAAAAGAAAGGTGAAATCACAAAATAATCAAAATCAAACACAACCCCACCTGCAGAACCACAGATTAGAAGTCTAAAAGGTGATAAAGATTGAATCTTTTTCTACTTTTTCACCTCCTTCACTCCCACAATTATGCTATAAAATTGCAAGCCATCAAGAATAAATACCCCTAACTCACTTTCTTAATACAGACAAAAGGTGAAATCTTTTTCAACCTAATAAACTTACAAAGGTCAAATCTTGAATCCACAACCACAAGCTCACCTTCCCAAATTGTGCAAAATTATCTATCAAATCACTTTCAAAATTCCAATGAAGGAGCTTGCTCCCTTTGATTGCCTTTCTCCAAATTTGTGGCCCAAAATAAAGTACAGTGATGCTGCTTTTTGGAGTCTTCCTCCCAACAAATCAGCTTTTTCTCTCTCTGTGTGTATGTATATAATATGTATATGTGTGTGTATATATATAGACTTTAAATAAATCAGAAAAAGTTTATTTGACAAAAAATATCCAATCAGTAAGTTCATACACAACAAAAATAACAAGAAAAGAAAAAATATTGACCACCAAAAGGATGTGGCCTCCTTTAATTTAAGATCTCGATATCGAGTTTAGATATGAATTTTTTTTAATAAGAAACATTTTTCTCCAATATGGTCTTATAACATATGAATTTGAATTAATTAAGTTTTAATATAAATATTATACATAAATCGAAAACAAAAGAAAAAATATATTAATGGAATTTTGAAGGGGTGTGACTCAGATGGATCTTGGATTATAATTGAACCTTATCTGATAAGGAGATTATTTTTTAAAATTATTTTTACGAGGTCGGCATCTTTAATTTAATTGAAAGTGATATTTAGGTTTGAAGATGGTAGCTTTTGACCAACTTTGAACCTAGACCACATCTATTATTTTTCTTTTAATTGATGTTTGATTGGAGTTTAATTATTTCGAATTCGCATTATATAGGGCCTCATTCAAGAAAAGTATTTCCTATTAAAAAAAATCATACTTAAAATTCGAATTCAAAACCTCTAATTAAAAGTTAAGCAATCATATCCGCTACACCACTAAGCAGACCACATATACTGTCGATTTTTGAGTGTTTATTATTTAATTTAATTGAAGAAAAGGACAAACTTACTAACTTACGCTTAGTCAATTTTTTTGAAAAAAGTACTAGCTATTTAAATATGTAATGTTTACCTTATTTAAATTTTTAAAAATAGTTTATTTCGTGAAACCCCACTTGCAAGCAATAAAGATACAAAGCTATTAATATGGGTTGTGATATAATGGTGAAATTGTTCCACCTTTAACTAGAAGTAATAGGCCTTTCAATACGCGAGTCATATTTAGTTGAGATTTTAATATAGTCAATGAACATCGGGCGGAAAATAAAAAAATAAAAAGAAGCTATTTTTTTGTGGTTGACAAGTGTTGATCCCTTATATTTATTAGAAACTACTTAATTACATAAATATTCTTATCATATTTACTGATTCTCCATATAGTTTGAAATAATTACATTTCATCTCACTAATTAATAATTTCATACTAGTTTTCAAGTTAGATATACCTAGATACATGTTTTTTTTGCTACAAGATACACTAAAATAAGGAGAGAGGCGAGTAAGATTTGTTTAAGTATCTCAAATGCATGCGAAACACACCAGATACATGTATCTGGTGTGATTCACATGTATCTAGGATACCATATACGCAAGTGGGATATGAGACTGGCGAGCGAAATTTGTCTATGTATCCCAAATACATGTGAATCCACTTGGATGTAGTATCTACAACGAATTACACCCGATTTTGACCAAATGTATTCCATAGATACATGTATCTTGAAGTATTTAGACACACCAAAATCTGAAAAGATTTGTAATATTATAAACTAACGTATATCTAAATAATTAACTTTCAAACTAACGAAATTTCCGTAAGCCATAGAGACATGAAGGGGCAAGTATTGGATCAATTTATTGGACATTAGCTCGAAAGTTAGATGATAAAGCCCAACTACGTTATTTACTTTAGTGGGCTACTAGCTGATGGGCTAAATGGTTAATATTTCGAATTTGTTTTTCCATAATGGGATAAAGTAGGGGTTTAATAGCTAAATGGGCTAAATTCCGTTGGGTCATAATTAACTGAGCTCCCGACACATTACGTCTCGATTTCGGATATATTCCTCAACGTCATGATGGCATCATGTATCGGTTTCGAATACATCATTCAACGTCTCGATACATTGGATTGTGTATTAATGACCAGCTCAAACTAAACGGGTTAGATATTTATTTTTGTCACTTTTAAACCTAAACCAACCCTCGATCTCCAACTAGGGATGTGCATCTATCGGGTAAAATCAATAACCCGATTCGAAAAAATGTTATTAATTTATTGGTACGGAACTATTGATTTAACAATTTTGTAAGATTGATAATTTATGGGGTAATTTTTTTTTTAAAAAAAATATTATTTTATTGTTTATAAATCCAAACTCTAAGGCTGAAAAATTCATTGGTCATACATTGCCTAGTGTCAATCTCATCACTAATTCTTGTGGTGGGCCAATAGGCTATCAATGTATCCAAAATGTCAAATAATTGTTTTCTTTGTAATATTTTTAATGGTAAGAATTTGTATAACAATAAAAATACATGTAATTTTATAAGCGAGTGAGTGTTTAAAAGAAAAAATATAATATGTGCAAATTTTATATTTATCCTTATAAAACAGATAAATTATTTCTGACTTGTTATAGCTATACCAACTTAGAAATGAAAAGTACAATTTCTTTATAATGATGTTATCTGTTTGAATATTAATAACGTTATAGTAAACTAATGTCATAAAAACATTTTACACATATACTTTAGGGTAAAAAACTCAAATATGAATTCACAAATTCGAAAACAAATACAAATTAGAAATCATTTGATAGCTGATTAAAATAAAAGTTATTAATACTTACGTAATTCTAACCGAGTGAATTTGTAATGATGATACATGTCTTTTCATCTAATAATTATGTATTTGCTATTGGTTTTGCTTTGTTCTCCCACTTGCTTAATGGTACTATTTTTAAATTAAGAAAAAATCTTTTTTTTTGTCCCATTGATATTTCACATGTATATATAAACTAAAAATAGGCTCCTCTATCGAGACTCAACTTGCCACTAAATGCTAATGAAACAAAGCAAGCAATATGCATGCACACACCAGTACATAAATGAATTATTGCTCTTAAGTTTTTCAACTAAAGAGTTTATTGGTTTGGTAAATTAACTCGGATCGACAGATTTAAAATTTAAATTTTATAAATTGTTTTATTAAATTTATCATATTTTTAAAATTATAAATTTGAGTCCAAAATTTTTTGATGTGACATCAAGATGTTACCATTTATCATCTGCCTATACTTTTAATATGTTGTAATATTGTTCATTTTGAGTTAAGTCAAACATAATCTTCACCCACCCCACGTCATTCCAATATCTTATATGTGTTTTTCTTTTGTTATTAATATGAAATTTTGTTCACACACCTGATTAATCATCTCTCTCTCACTAAATTTCACGTGTCCATCCTCAAAGATTTTTGCTAATTTAAAATATTTATGGTCTCTAAAGCCCACATTTTTTTTGCGCATATATTTTCAAGTTATGAGTAAAACTGGTTATATATCAACCTAAATATGAGCAAGGATATTAAAATTCGGTCTCATGTCATTATTTTGTCATTTTCATATTTATCTCGTCAAACTAATAAGTTTGATATTAATGGTTGGACTAAGAGCCCGTTTGGATTTACTTAAAAAATAAAAAGTCAGACTGACTTTTGGTTTCTGACTTATTTTAAGTCATTTTTTACCTTGCCAAACACTTCATAACTTATTTTAAGTCATTTTGACTTATTTAAAGTTATGTTTTTATATTTGTCAAAAACTGACTTAAAAGTAGATTTGACCGACTTTTAAGCCAATCCAAACGGGCTCTAAAACCATTCAAAAAAACTCAACATTTTGTGATATATACTCAGGGGCAACCTTGCAATTTGTTTTTTTAAAAAAATATATTGTACACCGTATCATATTTATATCAAGTCAATAGACATATAACACATATTAAAATACAAAACTTTACTACTTAATATGATTAATATACATTTTTATCTCATTAAATTATTTAATTATTAAAAAATATCTAATACAAATAAATATTTAACATAATACCCATTTTAAACCAATTTCTTATTCATGAGGACAAAAAATAAAATATCAAAACCCCACATGCGTCAAAGGCGACAGAAATGGTCAGACTGTGACACTGATCACTAAAAATACCCCACAACCTTCATCACTTTTTTTTTATAAAAAAATTATTATGTGTCTGAAATTATTAATTTAATTAATTCAAATTTACATAATAATTTTATTTATTAAACTATGAGATTTAGTGTTTCATATTGAAAAGACTTCATTTTTATAATTTGAAATTAAAAGCTCTAGTCAAAAGTAAAGAAACAAAACTTCTGTCAAACGTGTATATACGTTCACAAATAAGTTTAAAAAAAAAAAAACTATAGCCCACGGTTTCCCACACTACCTCCATTTTAGTTTTGACTGACGTTGAAATTAACATGTTTTGTACGCGAGATAGAATAAATAAAGATATATTATTATTAATTATTCATTTTTTTTTTATATGGAATAGTTAAATGATGGAAGTAAAATAATCTTGAAACTAAATAAGTAATATTCATAACTAAAAATGTATTATCTTGCTATATATGATATATCTCATGAGTTCTAATTGAATTAGTTATTTCACTTTTTATATGAGATAATCAGTCACACCATTATAATACTATAAATAATAGAATAAAATAATTTTAAGATTAACTAATATCATAATCAAATTTAAAATAACATAATTTAATAATTTATTCTTATCTCACGTACCAACGATTCCTAATATTATTTCCTTAACCATAGTACCCCTATTTGTCTCACTTCTTTTTTTTCTTCCTTCCCCTTTGTTTCCTTCCACCTTATTATCTCTCCCCTTCTTTGCTAAACAGCTGGTCCATCCAATTACAATTTGTACTATTTTGTACATATTATATATCTATAGTATACTATATAATATAGAGATAAGTTTTAAAAACACATCTAAACTATTGAGAGTGTGAGTTTCATACCTAAACTATCAATTTTTAGTTTGAGAAACACACCTCTCTCTTTTATACCACTCTCATCATGGTGTGTGTAATATACTCTCTCTTTTATTTTAAAAAATTGCCACATCCACTCCACATGGACAAATCATTCAAAATAAATTATTAGTATTAGTTAAAATTTAAAATTTAAAAATTATTATCCAAAAAAATAATATTTCTTTTATAAAATAAAATGTAAAATATATATTTTTTTAAAATAAAATAATATCAATTTTTTTTGGAGGGGGAGGGGGGAATAAAGTGGGTGGTTTTTTTGGGGGGTGAAGTATGAATTTTTTAAAAATATTTTATATAAGATTTTTTTTTAAAAAAGGATGGGGGATTGTGGGGGAGGGGGGTTACGTGGAGGAGGTGATGGAATGGGGTAAGAAAAATAATTTAATTTTTTTTTTTAATGGATAGTAATACTTTAATCTTTAATTTTTAATTAATATTAATAGTTTATTATTTAATTTTATTCAAGGTGGAATATTTTATCCATGTGGAATGCCATTTGTCAAGGGTTTATTTAAATAAAAGAGAGAGTGTATTACACACACAACTGAGGTGTGTTTCTCAAACTAAAAAGTGATAGTTTAGGTATGAAACTCACACTCTCAATAGTTTAGGTATGAAACTAAAAAAAAAGGAATAGTTTAAATGTGTTTTTGACACTTATCTCTGTAAAATATATAAAATGAACTATTGTTTTCCATGTTGGCAGCAACGAGGGGAAAATAGAAGGTTGAATGAATAGATAAGTCAAGAAAAAAGGAAAAAAGGAAATATTTGCTTTGTAGCTTCTAATATTTTTCATACATAATTGACTCTTGTTTTTTTGTTCAACTCAAGTCTCTCTCTCTATGGTTTTGTATGAAAAGATGAAAGGTTTTGCTTAGCACCAAAAGAGCTAAACATATGAGTTATTTCTTATGATTATTGGCTCTACCATCTCACAAAAGTAAGTTATTCATTTCTTTTACTTTTTCTTATCATCTTTGCTTTGGGTATGTTGTGTCTTTAATCTTTTTGGTTAATTACTAGGGGGTGGGGGTATATAGATATATGCAGAACAGAGCAGCATACACCTTAAAGATTTGATTTTTTTGGATTTTTGAGTAATTTTGAAGATTGGATTTTCTTATCATATACTATTAAGGGTGTATAGATATATGCAAAAGAGAGCACCAAAAATCTTAAAGATTTGATTTTTTTTTGTTTTTGAGTAATTTTCAAGATTGGATTTTATTAAGAGTGTATAATTATATGCAAAAGAAAGCACCAAAAACTTTGAAGATTGAATTTTTATTTTGTGGGTAGTTTCAAGATTGAATTTTCAAGGTTATACATGCAAAAGAGAACACTAGAAACCTTAGAAATTGAATTTTTATTTAGTGGATAATTTCAAGATTGGATTTTAAGGTTATATATGCAAAGGAGAGGACTAGAAACCTTAAAGATTGAATTTTTATTTTGTGGGTAGTTTCAAGATTGAATTTTTAAGGTTACATATGCAAAAGAAAACACTAGAAATCTTCAAGATTGGATTTTTATGTTGTGGGTAGTTTTCAAGATTGGATTTTAATTATCATATGTACTAAAAGAAAGCTCTAGAAACCTTAAATTTTGGATTTTTATTTTTGGGTAATTTTCAAGATTGGATTGTGTTAGCATATATCTAAAAGAGAGCAATAGAAACCTCAAAAATTGATTTTTTATTTCTTGGAATTTTCAAGATTCTATTTTTATCATATTCTAAGCTTTTAAAATGACTAAATTAGTTTAGTGGATTGTCACAAAGATTGATGGGAAAGAAGAAAGTTGTGAAGAAAACAAAGGAGTTATCAGTAGCAATAGCAGAATCATCAGCAATGAGTGGAGATTCACAACAAATTACTCCTAGAAAAAGAGGAAGACCAAGAAAGATTATTATTGTAAAAGATGATGAAGAAGAAGTTTCTGCTGAATTAAAGAAACTCAAAACAAATGAAGTTGAAGAATCACAAGGAGAACACAAAAAAGAAGATGAATTTGAAGAGGAAAAAAATTTACAACCACAAAAGCAACAACCACCACCTACAAGGAGCAGAGCTAGAAGAAAAAGCAAACCAAGAAAGAGTTGCTAATTTAATTTTTTCGATCAACAGTATTACCATTTATCCTCCAACGTGACTTGTATCGATCGATGGTAGTGGATGTGCTAAACCACTTGAGCTACTAAAAATCAAGTTTTAAGAATCCCCCTGTTTCTTTTAGGTAATTTTTGAAACAAAGTAAATTTAATTTCATCTACTGGTTTTTGTTACTTTCTTAGTTTAATTCTTAGTGCTATTAGTTTTTAATATTTTCATTTTGGTGTTTAGTATGTCTCTTTTAATTGTGAGAAACATTTTAGTTAGGGAGGAATTGGTTATTAGCTTTACACTCTGGATTGAATTGTGATATGACATTTTAATGACTTTTTGTGTAAAAAGTGTGATCTCCTTTCAAGAAAATTGGATAAGCTCTGTATAGAGACCAATTCATGCAACATGCATTTGACTAATATGTGTATAATCGTGTATAATCAGAATATAATTTATGTATATTAAATTTTAAAATGAATACGTTTTTTCATTAGGGTTTAATTTCTATATGCTAACAACTCGTGCTTGGATTAGCTCTGTAGAGACCAATTCATGCAACATGCACTTGATTAATATGTGTATAATTTATGTATATTAACTTGAAAAATAAGTAGTTTTTTTCCGTTAGTAAAGTTGTTTATAATAAAATATATAATTTATTACTCCTATATAACATATAATTGAGTCCGGAGCCTAAAGGGCAAAAAAAATTGTCAAAAATTTCAAAAGGGCACATCACTTTTTTTTTTAACCAAAAGGGCAAAATCGCTGCTGACGCAGCAATTTTCCTCTGACAAAATGAAAAAATCGCTGCCCAAGCAGTGATTTCGTCTAAAAAAAAATTTTCTTTTTTTTAATTAAAAATCGCTGCTGTGGCAGCGATTTTGTAAAAAAAAAAATTTTTATTAAAAATCGCTGCCACAGCAGCGATTTTGTTAAAAAAAAATAATTTAATTAGTAAAAATCGCTGTCATTGTAAAAAAAAAATGCTTTTTTGTTGTGGCAGCGATTTTAAGTCAGAATTTTTTTTCCTTACACATCGCTGCAGGGATAGCGTTTTTCATGCCGAGTACTATTATTTTCATGCCTATTATTAATTATTAATAATATAAAAATGATAAACAAGACGACAGTATACTCAATAAAATTGTTGA
>JAJOOO010022930.1:0-30389 GCA_029582685.1 Solanum piurae | reverse complement strand
CACAAACATGCTCCTTTTCTTAAATTTTTTTTTTTTTTTTTTTTTTTTTTGTACTCAGACTTCCCGTAATCTGCAAAAACAAGAAAAGAAAAAAAAAGTGATACTAGTAAAATAAAATAAGAAATTACACTACTAATTGGGTTGCCTCCCAATAAGTGCTTAATTTAACATCGCGGTACGACACCATCAATTTTACTATTTTCCTTCCACTTTGAAGATATGAATTGCACCCCTAATTTCACATCAATTTTTCTATTACGCTCAAGGGGTGGTGGTATAAAAATAAAGGTCCCAAGCAATAGATATTGCATTATGCACTTCTTGGATCCTAAGTGAGGAATGTAAGTCTCCGATGTTGGAACAATAAATTCAAGAATATAGACACAATTTTCCTCCTCCATACACTCTTCTATAGGCTCAGATGGCTCGATTAATTTCTCATCATTTAAACATAATGTGAAAAAATGATTGGAATGAGTTCCAATGCGCCCTAACCTATGAATTGTACTATTATTTACACCCTCATATTTACACATACTAGAGTTTTTAAAAATAATATTATCTACTTCATTACATAACTCTAGTGCACTCTTCTCAATAGTGACAACGTCAATAAAAGTATGATCAAGCAATTAGCCCTCAACTTTTAGCTCTTCAAGTTACCTTACAAGTATTTTTTCTTCCTCACACATTATTACTAAATTGTTGGGTGTCATAAGATTTAATCTTTGCACTCAACTCACAATCTAAATAATAGAGATCAAATTCAAAGCTATCTTCAAGACAACGCTTATATATTGATTTATAGCAAACTATTAACAAATCTTTCATGTACCCATACAACTTATCTTGTTGAGAAAAAATTAACATATAAGAATCCATAATATCAAAAGTACAAGAATTGCAAGAACACTTATCACTACATACTTTTTCAGATGACATCTCAAGAAGAGAAAGAAATATGATAATAAAAAAAAACAAATTTAAAATTAATCCTAAGAAACAAAAAAGGACTACAAGTCAAAATAAATACTAAAGACAATTTCTAAGCCACATTCCCCGACAGCGGCGCCATTCTTGATAACGTCCAAATATACTTCTTGAAAAGAAATATAAACTATCGTATGCAATATATTTACCCAACTATGAGTCGGGGTCAATCCCACAGAGAATATGGAAGAATATTGTCAATAGAAAATAGTTAACTCGATAGTCGTTATATAAAAATGGGGGGATTTAAATTGAAATAAAATAAAAACAATAAAAATAGTTTTGAACTAAGTATTTATTATAATCAGATTATTAGAAATAACTAGGAATGTGTTCCACATAAGCTCATAACGCAGTAATCCTACTAATAGTAGTCTTATCCTAGTGTATCACATGCAAAGTGGTAAGTTATGTATCTCTAAATCCTTGGTTCGGCAAATAGTGAATTTCACCCCGCACCTTGGTCCGGCTACGTATGTATAATTTACTAACCCTTATATTTACCTCATATTAGACATCACATCAATGTATGACTTAGTTTTCACCCTCGCACCAATTCACATTAGACTATTAGATAGTACCACACTAAATCTATGTTGATAATTCTTTTCATATTAACTACCTCCTTGGTCCGGCAAGTAGAAACAAGGCGAGTTCTAACGTATGCAACCGCTAAAAAGACTTCTAGACAAAAGAATTATCAATGCATGCAATAACACTATTCAAGAATTACTTAGTTACTATTCATACTTTGTTAATCGATCATGGTTCCCACAACCCTAGTTATGAAATTTAGCTACTCATTATCTCAAAAATACAATCAAAATTTATTAAAATAAATATGCTTGTGTTAATCATAAAAAGTTAAGAACATTAGCTAAACTATATTTTATTAATCACGAATACAAATAAATAATAAAGGAGAAGAAAGAATAAACCACAATTATCCAACCTCCACGGCGGCTCTTCCAAAATTCCTAAGTTAGAAGAAAATTTATATTGTGTATTGTTTCTTGGTTCTTGGCCCTCTAAAGAATAACTTTTCATTCCCTATTTATAAATATAGACCCCTAAAATAAAATAATTGAGTGCAAATTAAATTAGGAATCCAAAACCAAAAGGAATTGGATTCCTTTTTTTCGCCGAGTGAACAATGGTACTGCCGCCTCGAAATAATTCTGCACAATTCACTTGCTGCCACGTGGCAGCAGCACGAAGCAAGCGTAAGAATTGAAATTCCACAATTTGCAGCCTCCATTTCCTTATATATATAAATATATTATTTTATTAAAATTCATTAGGTTGTCTGCTTGATTTCCTTCTTCAACCTTCCATCTTTAATTCGTTTTAGCTCCAAACTTCTTCATTTTTCCACCAATTTAATCCTACAAATAAAATATACCATTTAACACAATTCATAAAATTCATGCTCAAAAAGGAAAAATATAAATAATAATTGTGAGGCATATAATGATTAAAAATATGTATTTTGGCCTCACATCAGATATCCTAGTTGAGGTCTATCAATAGCCGTCTGGAGATGGCTTGTACTCAACAAAGAACGAGCAAGTACAGTATCAGTACACAATCACAGTGTACTGGTAGAATCACGCGGATATTCCCATAAGCGAAACATATATAAGCAGTCACAACAAGGTAAACAAGAAATGTACAGAATATATACGAAGTTATCATTTCAAGAGCAATGTACAATTCCACATTCTCAATAACAAGTAAATATGACAATTCAATGGTCCTCTCATGGAACCCATACTCAAACTGTTAGTGTACCGGAACATGGCAACTGATCCCAATTAGTGTGTCAGAACGTGACACCCGCTCCAATATAAGTGTCAGAATGTGACACCCGATACCAGTTAGTGTGTCCAAACGTGAGACCCAATCCATTCAACATAATCACAATCATAATCACACTCATATGTACATTCTCATAATCATACAATCAAGTTTTGAATCATGCCATATATTTGTTAATTCATACTCATTTCATTAGGTTTGATGAAAAAGGCTTCAGTCACATACATACATGCACTACAATGAAGCAATTATCAACATACATCACACAAACAAGAAATCAAATCATCACCTACCTTGAAACCAAGCTTGAATCCCCCTAAAGTACTTAAATCTTCCCTTTCCGGATTCTTTTCACTTGTTCTAGGTCTACAAACAACAATTTAATGTAAGGATCAATTAATTAAGGTCTAGTTACCCGGATTATAACAAACCCAATAACCTTAGGCCAAACCCATGATCCTAAGGTGCAACTAGGGCTTTTTCCTGCCATCAAATTCAGTCTAAAACCCTCCCCCAATAATAATTAACCAAGAATCTAAGGGGAGTAAAATCCTTACCTTTAGTGCTAGAAGAGGTGGAAAACCTTCAAGAAATATCCCTGGGTCGTCTCTTAGCTCTCAAGAACGAAACTTGCAGAAAAGTAACATTTTTGGAGTTTAATCCCGACTTATGTCATGACTGGCCCACCATAGGGGGACCCAACCTGCCACAGCAGCCCCACCCTGGCGGGATAAATCCCGCCCTGGCGGCTTACACGGGGACAGAGTGTCGGAATTAGAGTATCAAACCCCCATTTCACAATACATCTTCAACCCTTGACGTTCAAAAACTAACTGGTCATGCTAAGATCAGTTTCGGGGGTTGTACTCGCCCGAATTCAATTTCGTAAAGTTGTATGAGTTCCTTAATGTCTTGGCTATCCCCTCATGTAATTAAATTCATTATTGAATCTCTCATTCATTACCAGATTTCCCTAGATCTCGCATGACTCAGATTTCATCCAAATCTCGACTAAGCTAGGAATTTTCAAGTTACTACCAAAATGTTTTCTGGCCCAATTTCTTTTTCATTGACTTTTCTACAACAACTGGAACAGGTCGTTACAATTATGTTGTTCTTTAGCATGTAAATAAAGAAATTTCTTCGATTGAGAGTATTATAGAATTTCATTACCTCCATCGTAATGGATTTTCTCTGCATAATTGTTGTAATACTGGAAAGAAGATGATAGATTGGAGGTGATTATTAATATTCAATTTATAATTTGTTAGTAATTTTATTTTTTATTTAACAATGATTTGATGATATTATTTTTGGCGATAAGATTATAATAGTGGCGTGATGGAGCCTACTCTGGAGGATTGCCGATGGAGGCCAAGTCGAGGAGTTGCGGCAATGGTGGCCATGGAGGACTGCAGCAAGAAGAGGAATAATCAAAAGAAGAAAGAGGGAAAAAAAGAAGAGAAAATGAAGTTAATAAAATAAGAAAAAATCAAAATAAAGATTAAAAACTAAAATTTAACACGTGTCAGATAATAATTGGTGCATGATTGCACTTCCTTTATTGAAATTGAGGGTGGATGAAAAGTGAGATATTTATAACACTTTAAAATTGTCTAAGGGGGTAGTAGGACTCCCGCAAAGCTCAAGTGTCTTTTTAAAAAATATGTTTTACTTTAATGGGGTAATGATGTATGAACTTCTAAAAATAATCCTTCCTATCACTCCTTTACAAAAAATAATTCCTTTCAATCTTCAACTTTATCCTCCCAACGTCTCTTTTGTTTTTCCTTCATATAGATAGCTAGACCTAATACATATGAATTAGAGGTATCACTATTTTTCGTAGAGATTGTCACTTGAAGTTCTAGTCGCTTGTTTAAAGGCTCATTGATAATCTCAATTCTCAAAAGTTGTATTTTCACCTAATTGCAACAAATGTTTCTTTGTCTAAATAATCAACAATAAAGGTCCGTTCTTTACCAGTGAAATGCTAATTTAATCTTATCCATTTATGAATTTGTTGATTATGCACTGAACAAATTTAGAATGAATAGTTCGTGAATTTGTCTATTAACATTTTCTTCTTTTTATATTATATATGTTCGTTAGTTTTGCCATCTATATTGGCTCCCAATTGGTTTGTGTGTGCATTTTGAAAACATGTATTTTAATTTTGTTCATTTTGTAATAGAGTTTTAATGTTCCATGCTAATTATGAGATTTATGCAAATTTTAAAGTAGAGCGAGATTTGTTTATCCGGTGGTAGATGTGAGCATAGGTTGAACGTCAATATGATATTTATCCGTTAATATTTAAGAATCGATTGTCAACGCAAGGATTTCACTGCATGATTTGTCGTCAATCTTAAGGATCTTATAGTCATCACTAGTTGAGTCATATTCCAACCTCCAACTACAATAGTTCCTTGGGAAAATTTTCGAATAGGGGAGGACTATTGATTCGCTCGTATACGGTTTCCTTAGCAAAGGTAGGAAGTGTACTTTAAAGTTATTAAACCTGATAAGCGTCATGACATGGTAACAACAATATAATGTCTGATTTCATGATTTACTGTTAGAACTTCTGGGTTGTCAATGAGACGATTCGGTCAGTTATTTTTAAGAAATTATATCATCCCAATTTTTAAGATTTTTTTTATAATGGATAACCAAAATTAGATTCTTTAAAATCATCCCAATCATATCAGTTTCTCTTTGGTTTTGGTACGGTTCGGTAATTTTCATTTTTTTTACTTTTAAACTATCACCTCAAAATTATTAAAATATTTTTTCGCAAGTGTGTTCTTGAAGAAGCACTTCAATTCTTCACCACGAAGCTAAGAATGTAAGACCTTGTTACTATATTGTTTGATCTTAAGCTTTTAATAAGAGTATTTTCATAAGTTTTGTCGTATTGTTTAATGACTTTTGTTATAGTATCTTTTTAAAGAATTGATTAATTAAAGGCTAATTAAAGGACAAATGCCCAAAGTCGTCATTACAGGTCTAGAACCTAGGTTATATTTACATTTGAAAAATGTTAGAAAATACATTTATATAAAATTTAACATATTGTTAATATATAAATATATGTGCATACATGTAAGGTTATTCGATTCATTTTGGGAATTTTTCGATCTTCTTTTATAAATTAAAAAAACCATCTCAATTGTTCGGTATGGATATACACTTACATAAAAGTCCATAATTTTATTTTTAAAATGATATAAATTGGTCCAGTACGGTTCAGTTGATTTGTTCGATTTTTTCATATTCTTTTGACAGCCCTAATAAGAAGGACAATCAAATTTGTATACTTGCTCAACCTGTTGAACTGACGATAAAGAAGAAAAATACAAGGAAAATTCCTCATATTCATAGTACCATTGGTTAACAAAGACTTTTTGGGAATTCTTGTCATTCCTCGCATGATTGAGATGCTTCATCGAAAACTAAGACTTAAAAATCAATGTCATCCATAACTTCGAAACACATTCGAAACGTAGAAGGGACCGCATAGGTAGCCTGCTCAGGATGTCCGTAGCCACATTAACATCCATCTTCTTTGTTTTATTTAATTTGAATGTTTTGTAACTCTTTTCCTTTGAAATTAAAAATTGAAGATTTTACCTAAACAACTCGTCAACTTAAACTAAAAATAGCCGACAATTGTATTAAATATAGATATATATATATACATATATCCATCAAAAGATATTCGATAGAATAGTCGAGATAGTAGTGTACCTTTGAAAGAAGCTGCTTCAACTTTTCTCTATTGCTTATGATTTCCTAGCTAGGGTTTTCCTATTGGGAATGATTTAATTAAGGCTGTTAATTGAAAAAGTGGTTTGGTCGTTAATTAAGTAATTATATTTATATTATTGACTCCTAAAATATATGTCAATAAAAAAGAGTTCTAAAATATAGGGAAACTTTCACATATAGCCACTCAAAAATAGCTTAATTATGCTCTATAGCTATAGTTTGTTAATTAATATATAAAAAATCCCTTTTAAGCAACAATTGTTGATTGACCAAACTTTTAAAAAATATTTTCATTCATACACTCTCAAAAGTGTTTTCAAAAAGAGCACATTTGAAGAGACCTACTTTTTCCGACTTCGAAAGAAATAAAATTCTGCTACTTTTCAAAAAAGTTTATTCTCTCCCAAAAATTTAACCAAATAGCTTACTTTTTTAAATAAGCATTTTTATGGGAAAATAAAAACTTTAAAGCATTCCAAAAGCTTAGTCAATCATATGTAACTGGATAAATAATCCATAGTGTACTACAAAAGTACAGAAACGAAAAGCATAAGATCCTAGAAACACGAAGAACCTTGTCAAAGAGAATAGACTCAAAACATACAAAACAACAGCACGAAGTAGCATTGTGCTACATGAAACAACACAAAACGATAATACTTGCTGCTCCAGCAAACTGGAAGTTGATTCGTGTTCATGAACAATGATTAGGTTTCATATACACAAGTTTACACATTTTACTGGACCTTTAACTGATGAAGCAGTACATTCTTAAAGTTTGTTGGTGTTTTTTAAAAATGGGGCAGCACAAAAAGATTGAAAATGTCTCTCAATGGATTGAAATGACTTTCAATATCTTTCAATAATTTTATTAAGCATTAAGAGGCTTTAAATAGCCAACATAAAACACATAATATGCATAATTTAAAATTTAAAAATCCTAAAATATCTCAACAACTAAAACAACCTAACTAAAATTCAAATTTCAAATTTATTCAAACTAAATAACTTATTTTGCTAAAAGTTACTACAGTAACTAAAAGTAAACTTCAACACTCCTCCTTTGCTTTAGTTACTGCAATTGAAAAAAATGCTCCTCAATTTTTGCTTTGGTAGTTGATGCTGGATTTTTTTCATTGTTTTTGAACTTGCAAAATTTCTTCTTTTTTCTTTTTCTTCTTTTGATTTTGTTCTTCAAAAACACATGCGATGACATTGTCTTGTGTAGAAGTTTTTTTGAAAGTGCTTTAATCTGAACTTTTGTATGATTTGCAGAGAGAGGTTGTAAGGGTTTTTCTTCCATCACAACCTCACATATGACATAAGTTTCAAAATATGATTTTATTCTCACAGACCAAATTTGATAGTTTTCGTCTGTGAAAATTTGTGGGGCATTCAAAGAGAGACTGTTGCTTGCCATTATTTTGGTTAAAAAATGATTTAGAAAAGCCTGTGCATTGAAAAAAGCACGGATTGAAAAGGTAGCCTTGATGGGTTAAAATGGGTAGCCCTGATGGGTTAAAATGGGTAGCCCTGATGGGTTAAAAGGTAGCCCTTACGGGTTAAAAAATGTATGGTAGTTCTTTGGAAGATTTCACAGATCCCTTAAGATCAATGAAGCTCTTGATACCACTGTTGGTGTTTTTTAAAAATGGGGCAGTACAAAAAGATTAAAAATGTCTCTCAATGGATTGAAATGGTTTTCAGTTGATTTCAATAATTTTATTAAGCATTAAGAGGCTTTAAATAGCCAACATAAACACATAATCTGCATAATTTAAAATTTAAAAATCCTAAAATATCTCAACAACTAAAACAACCTAACTAAAATTCAAATTTCAAATTTATTCAAACTAAATAACTTTATTTTGCTAAAAGTTACTATAGTAACTAAAAGCAAACTTCAACAAGAATGTTGTTAACCTACTGGTTTATGAAGGATAATTTATTTATCAATTGAAGGGTATTATAGTCACTTAATTTTATAGGGCTATTTTGGCTTTCAATAATTTGATTTGGAACTTCCCTCTTTTAGAATAGTACTGATTAGGAGTCTAATGGAGGGTTTACAACATATGCAGGAAAATTAAGCTCGTGATCAATAAGAGTTCTCTTGAAGAAGCTCCTGGGCCAAAGGTTCTCTTCACTCATCTTTAGTAAATGAGGAGTCATCTTTATGTGTTCTCAGTTATCTGTATATGATATGTAGGTTGTTATGGCTTCCATGGCTAGTTTAGAAGCTGGATTTTCGCATGACCTCTTTGTTGAATGGGCAGCTGATCCAAAGAATCTTGTTATGTTCACCGAGAGAGGGCAGGTGTGCTTATATTCCGATTAATTAATCCTGTTTCAAGATTTGGGATTGCAACCAATACTATTTTATGCTAATTTAGAGTAAGACATGTCGCTTTCACCTCTTCTGAGGTTTTAAGATACTCGTCTGTTAAAATATCTTTATTACTTGTTGATGCATGTATTTTCCTATGTGTAATTTAGGTGGATTTCACTGTTACACGTTTTGTTGAGATATTAATAATTTTTTTTGTAGTGACAGCACATTTCATTGTTGGAAATTTGGTTACACCTTTCCTTGCTTTTGTTCAACTTGCATGAAATAAAGAAAACAGCCATGTGTACTAAACTACTGATAAACGTTTTAATTATCTTCATTCAGAACTTCTTGGTTTGTGGAAATTGTATGCTTATGTTTTTACTGATTCCTTTGACTTGAATACAGTTTGGCACATTGGCACGTATACTTCAGTCAGATCCACCTCCTAAAGCTGTTAAAGTTACCATGTCACGTAGAATTCCCTTGGTTGGTGAGGAGTTGGCTGCTTATGAGGAGGAGCAGAACAGGATAAAAAGGGAAGAAGCTCTCAAAGCTACTCTTGTTAAAGAGGAGGAATCAAAAGCGTCTGTTGGGGCGGAAGTCGTCACAAATGACCCCATGGCCGTTGACACCAATGTCACACATCCTTCCTCCAATGGTATAGTACAATTTGCTGATATGTGAATGAAAATATCCTTCACACTTATCTTCCCTTTCATGCCTCTCTCTACAAATTGCTTATCCTAAACTTAAGTTCCTCTGTCTGTCTGGCACTTTTGAATTCCTTCTGTGGGGTCCTTTCTCCTACTTTATGGAACACCAGCCTTTTCCACTTCACTATTCGTCCCCATCCTCTATCTGAAATGCTCTTCTGAACCTCGACTCTCACTACCCACGTGGATAAACAAAATATTTATAGCTGATTACTGCTGGTTGTGTATCACTTTTGAATCTGGCAGCATATTGCAGGTTAAGGTTTACCTGAATTGATTTTGGTTGGGTTCGGTTAAACCTACAAATTAAAAATATTGAAGGGAGATATATGAAATAGTCCCTCTCTGATGGTACTGCTTATAAGGAAGTACTTGAAAGGTGTGGGAATAATCAGAATAATGGTCTGTAATAATCACGCTAAACAAATAACAGGCACACTTATCTACAACTTTTAATAGGAGAGAGAATCTAAATATATTCTTTCTTTCTAAGAAAAGAGAATCAGCTATGAGCTACCACAATATGAACAAGTAGGCACGCAACATCTTGACTCTTTAGTATCCATGCGCAGACTTCTTTTTTTAACGTGTTGATGTTTAAGCTAATCAGAGGTCTTATCATATTTACAGCTTCTGGTCTGCACAGTGGTGCTTTCAAGGATGTGCTGATTGATGGATTTGTAACAACATCGTCTAGCGTAGCCCCACTGTTCCCTTTCTATGATAACACCTCTGAGTGGGATGACTTTGGTGAAGTCATCAATCCAGATGATTATGTGGTCAAAGATGACAACATGGAGCAGTCATTAATGCATGTGAGTTAAAGTTGGTTTTATTTGCCTCCAATTGAGCAGTGGCATAGTTATCTGTTTGTTTCAGTATTCCTTTGTATGTTTGGTTGTTCAGTGCAAATAATTTAACTAGTCCATTCTGAGTCAAGAAAAGTGAACTTTGTGTCATTTTGCTGAAGATTGTTCAAATGTAATCATGCACTTCGTCAGAGTATCTGATAGATATTAGTGGTGGTGGACTGCCCAATATTTTTAAAAGGGATACATATTAGTGGTGGTTTGACTACTTTCTGATCTCGAATTTCTCACATTCCTGAACTTTTATTTATGTCATAGCTTATGAAGGGTGCTACTATTATTTCCATATGGCTAAAAATCGAATTTGAGGTTAACAAGTGTAACCTGCAGTCTGAAATAGACAATAAGGGGTCATTTGGTTAGAGGGTTTATAATATAATCTTTGCATAATGTATGCATCGCGGTTGGCTGTACAAGAAAAAGTAGTTCTTGCAAAGTTTTCTGCAGTGTTTTGTTGGCAGTATGAAATAATACTCATGTTAAGTTATTGATGAATCTATGTATTATCTTATGTGCGATAGAATATGGAATAGAATACGTGTATTTGTATTACGGGTATTAAAGTATATTGAAGACAAATATGCCCTTAAAGTAAGTGATCCTTGCCTAAAAATCTTTACATGATTAATCATATTTTAACAATCCCTACATTATTAATCACTGCATAACAATCTCTTCATTATTATTCACTGCATAAACGATCCCTCCCTTGCAATTCCCACATATAGCATGTGAACCAACCACCCCGAAGTTTCTTATGGGAAGAAAGAGTGATTTGCCTGTCAATCATTATGCTACTTGGGCATGAAGCTTGTAGTAAAGTAATTTACATGTAAAAGATTTTGCTTTCGCAACCAAACGGTTTCTATAAAGCTAACTCTTTTAAAAGTTTACACATCTTCAAGACTATATATGATGGATATTGGACATCCACGGTAAACAAGGAGCCATGTCCGTATCACATTTCGGGATTTAAAACTTTTCCTGCTATTTAATTCATAACACTGGCTATCTCCACGTGTATCATATATGTCATGTGATAAGTGAAGAGTACTAGCAAAAGATATGACACAATGGAAGAGGAAAATCTGTCATATCAATAAGTCGGGAATATATTTGTCATGTTAGTACATTTATTTTAGTTCGTATGCCTTATAGGAGCTTTGCCTTATTTGAGGTTTTATGCCAATAGAAAATATAGAAAACTTCTAGTACATTTTATTTTATTTTGTATAATGTCGGCCTGAGATAAATTTAAATGGGGAAATATGGTCAGGAGGGTTCACACAGCCGGCTCAACTTGTTTGGGACTGAGGGTGTAGTTGTTGTTGACAAGTAGAGAGTACTAGGAAGATCTAGATCTATAATCGGCTTTTCCTGTTTGGAGAAGAATCAGCAGAATAGCTAATAGCATAAAAACAAGTAATTGCCTAATGTCTTGTAAAGAAGAATGAAGGTCTCTTCCTTGAGTTAGAAGAGGGAGGAGAAGATGCATGGCGCGGGATGTTGCTCCACTAACAATTATGTGTACTTTATGGAGAGAGAAATAGGAGAGCTTTTGATGTAATAGAGAAGAATTTTGTGCACTTGAGGAATAACCTCTTATCCCTTATTTCCTTTTGGTGCACCCATGAGGTACCTATAGGTATAGAAGATTGGATGTTGTTTATAGAAAGCCATATCCTTTTTGTGAATTTTTCTACCTTTTGGTATACTCCTTATATAATGGTATTTGTTATCCTCAATGTTCACGAAATTTTATTACTTCATAAAAAAAAGTTAATTGAAACTTACTAGCATGGGCTGACACCTCAAGAATTCATGGACATGTTCCTTATTAGATTGGTAAATTTTCATCTCTGCCACATCGTGAGTACCTTGTTGTTACGTTTTTCCTCCATCCAACTAGATAAAGTTTTATGGCAAATTATTTTGTTAGTTCCTTAACTTTGATGTCTTTCTAATCTTCTGCTAGGTTGATGGAGATTTAAATGGAAAACTTGATGAAGGATCAGCTAACCTAATCCTTGATACAACACCCTCTAAAGTTGAATCTTCTGAGTTAACAGTAAGTTTCAGTTTGCTTTTTGATTTATTTTAGACCCTCATCAGACTCTAGCTAAAGGCTTGAAGGTGAATTTACTTGAATGCCGCTCTAACGTATCAGAGAGTAGAATCTTAATTACAATGCAGTGACTAAAGTCTCTTCAAAATAAACATCTGACATTAGAATAGATTCATCTAATTTTGGTATCATGCTAGAGCAGGCCTGTTATTTGCTTTTTTAATTTTCTTCTTATCAAAGTCAAAACCACTTTCCATCTGAGTGTAGAATTCTAAGTTGCAATGCAGGGACTAAATAATCCCTTCAAATTGAACAAATGACAATAGAATAGAGCAACCAAATTCTGTGCCATGCTAGAATACGCCCGTTATTTTCTTATCAAAGTTTAATGCACTTGATCCTCTGCTATTGCGCTTTTCAGAAATTGCTTCAGGCCTGTGATGGTTTCGAAATGAGAAGCAAAAGATTATGTTATTTCTGGAATATCTTGTTGAGCATTAAGTTACTCCCTGTCCCAAATTTTTGGGCTTTAGCACTGTTTGGAGAATCAGACGGTTTTTTCTTTGACTAAGATTTTAATTGTTTTAAAAATTCTCTCATTGTGAAAATTGTGATTTACAGTATTTGGGTATAATTTTATTTCAATGACTTTGAGAAATCAATATCCTAATTCACTCTGTAGCTTAGACAGATTGACACTCATACTTCAAACCCTCACATTCTTTTGGACGGAATTGGATGGAGGGGGGTATATAATTAGTCCTAGCTGGAAGTCATCTTGACTTTCAATTGATGCATCTTCAAACTCTCTGAATCCGAATTCACTCTTTACTTACAAAATTGGCTCTTAAAAATGTTGCTTCAGTTGTGGAAATGTTAAATGTCACTTAGATATTGACATGTGTTCCAGATATTCTGGAGCTCTAGTTTTGATGATCTATCCTTTGTGGTGTCACCAAGTTACAGTTACATCCACTATTCATTATCCTTAAAAAGAAGTTCTTTTTAGACAATCTGCCTTACCAGTCACCACCTATCTCAAAAGAATTGGAGCAGTTCGTGATTTTTTTGTCAAGTTTACCCTCAGCATTAGACCAACATCAAATTGATTATAGTACCCATGCTATAGCTTCAATTCGGATGGTGTGCTGCTATCTTTTCATTCTTCTTATATTTATTTTTTTCTGATTGCACTTGCTCATCAGCAAACATTCATGATGTTAATTACTGAATATTTTGATTAGCATCCTTATAATATGTTTTCCTTTCATTTTCCTTGCTCCCTTTTTTCCTTTCACAGGTCCAAGTCAAGTGTTCCTTGTTATACATGGACTTCGAAGGTCGTTCTGATGGTCGTTCAATCAAATCAATTCTTGCTCATGTTGCGCCCTTAAAGCTTGTATGAAGTTCTTTCCTTAACTGATATTACTAAATATGTGGACTTAATATAAACGGGAATCACATTTTCATTCATGCACTTTTACCATCTTTTCATAAGTAGCTATTATCAGTAATAACACAATCGTTCTTGTTTGTTTTACAAGGTGTTGAGAGTTCCATCTCTTCTATGACATGGCTCTCATTTTTCTGTGGTATTTAATATTTAGTTGATAAATTTGCATCTGACATATATTCACACGCTTTCAGGCTTTTCTTAATCAACTAGTATTCAAAGGAAAAAATATTTCCTCATGCATGCTCTGAATATATTTTTGGCATAGTTGGATAATAGGCTTTCTTCTAACCTGAAGAAAGAATTTCCAGTAAAGTGATCTGATCTTTTTTCGATAATGCCAACAGTTAATCTATATATCCACAGGTATACTACATCAAAATATGTAGTCCCCTTTCACAAGTTTTACTACAACTTACAACTTGAACACCTATCTATTGTTTTCCTATAAATAATCTACAACATCACAGATATCTTCTGTTTGATCTAATAGTTTCTGTTTTCACCAAAAATAAAAGAGCTAAGCAATTCATTTTAAACTTCTGCAAGTTGCTCTGCTTGTCCTCAAAACATCTACTGTTTCTTTCTTTCCGTACTGTCCACCAAATACATGCCGGGAAAATCTTTCATCTCTCTTCTTTTTTTGCTGCCTTGACATCCTTGTTCCAGCAGCTTAACACTCCTTTTATGTTCCCTAGCTTTACCCACCTAATCTTCATCAGACAGACGAACATCTTCCACAACTGGTCTGTCCACATACAATGTAAAAACAGATGGTTGATTGTCTCAGCTTGTTCCCCACATAGGAAAAATGTAGAGCATAGTTGAAAGTCTCTCTTATTCAAGTTCTCATGTGTCAATACTGCTTCCTTAACCAGAAGCCAAGTAAAACAGTTCACTTTATCAGGAAATTTTGATTTTCCGGATCATCTTCCATTGCCAATCTTCCTCCTGAAATATTTTGGTGATTCATTGGTTTTTCTTAAAAAATAAGAGGATATTGCATCTTTATACCTGTGGGACCGGAGAATGCCTTGTTTTTAGTAAAACTGGGGACTCTATTCTTCTGATCTAACACTTCCATAAGGTTGAGGACAGCTAGTTCTCTGCGGTATAGCTTCATCCTTATAAGTTAAATTTTTATTTCTTAGCCAAAAGACTTGTGGAACACTAACATACATTGGCAGAGAGTTTTGTTGGACAATATTAAACTACTTAAGAAGAAAATTATGTTTGTTTCCTCCAACCCCCACTTTGCCACCTTTAGAGGAAAAAGAAAAGCATTTCTATCCAACCTTTCCCAGTGAGTCAACTGTCCTTGCTGGCCTTTGTTCTCTATCTGCTGAGGGAAGTGGAAAGCAAAAAAGAAAGAAGACCTATAGCTCACATATATTAAGTGTTCATTGCTATTGACCAAGCTATTATCGTAGATGCAAAGGATATCTTTTTCACCTCAGTGCCACTCGTAGCTACTTTTTTACTTAAAGAAGCAAAGGATATCTTTTTCACCAATGTTGCATTGCAAACAATTTGAGTCGAAGTTTTTGAAAGTCTCACATAATTGACTTAAATTTCCTGCAAAGACTTTGATTTTAGTTTTTTTATTCACTTTTAAAGCTGAAATGATGACTGATTATCCTTAGTTTGAAACTTACTGGAAATGAGGGTTACAGTTGTGGAAGCAATGGTAATAGCGTCTGCGAGGGCTAATTGAATCCATTCCGTCCTCCATTTGAAAAAAAAGTGATGCATCGAATTATGATAGAGGGTGCACCCAAGGGTGTGGCCTAGTGGTCAATGAAGTGGTTGAGAACCTTGAGGTCTCAGTTTCAAAACTCAACGAAGACAAAAAACATTAGGTGAATCTTCCCATTTGTCCTAGCCTTGGTGGACGGAGTTATCTGGTACTTGTTGCTGGTGGGAGGTGGTAAGTATCCCGTGGAATTAGTTGAGGTGCGCGAAATCTGGCCCAGGCACCACGGTCAACAAAAAAAATAAAATGATAGAGGGTCTAATATTAGCTGATTACTATTTTTTTCCTTTTTTTCAATGCTCAATAGAGTAATGACTTGTATCCTTTAATATCAAGGATCAGTTAGTTCACACTGACTACAACTTCTCCTGGTTCACTATTTTCCTAATTGAAGTTGGTATTTTTTTATTAGTAGTTTAAATAGCAGATAAATGGTCATTTTTGGATACTAATGTTTATATCTTTCTGCTTTTGACACCTATATAATATTCATTAACTGAACTTTCTGCCTGTTTTCCTATAAATTAGTCTATCCATGCCCTACTTTTCTTCTTCAACAGTGAAACAATTAGTTCTTTCAATTTCAACTAGTTGACTTGTTTTAATAGCTATTCTGTTTTATAGGTATTGGTGCATGGATCAGCTGAAGCCACTGAACATTTGAAGCAACATTGTCTGAAACATGTTTGTCCGCAGGTATATGCTCCCCAGTTGGAAGAAACAATTGATGTGACTTCAGATTTGTGTGCTTATAAGGTTAGTCTACTTTCTTTATATGTGCCTTTTGTGGTTTATACCTTTGTAAACAAAATTACCAGTATAACATCCTTGGTCTATGTTTGCTTCCATGATAGGTCCAACTTTCTGAGAAGTTAATGAGCCAAGTGCTTTTTAAGAAGGTAAGCTGGATATATTATGGTTACGATGTGAATAAATGATTCCTTTATGAAATTTCTGCCACTTTACGTGAACTAAGAACTATCTTGATGCATTTATAGAAGCAGCTGGAGTTAGTAATTTATGCACATCCAATTAAAACAAAAAGTTACCTAAGCACACTTGTGTCAATCACCTTTCATGTGTTGTATTAATGGATTGATGAAGTTTTTATCAAGGTACTCTTTCTTAAAAGTTTTGACACTTGCAGTTCAGTAGCTATCTTTTTGTTCTCAAATGCTGGGGCTCTGTACACTCCATACACTAAAATGGGTATAGATATTTGAAGTGTTTGTACTAAAGTCTTTGGTGTGTAAGACTTTATGCTCCATTTGATCAGGAAGCTGCGTACAAAGACTAATCTTGATCATTACTGTGTCTCTGTTTTCCTTTTGTCCTCGCTTAATTGTGTTTAACATTTGCAATTGTAGCTTGGAGACTATGAAATAGCATGGGTTGATGCTGAAGTGGGGAAGACAGAAAACGACATGTTCTCTTTACTTCCTCTTTCCGGACCTGCTCCACCCCATAAAACAGTTCTCGTTGGAGATTTAAAAATGTCTGATTTCAAGCAGTTTCTTGCCAGCAAGGGCGTTCAGGTCTTTTTCATTTTTCTTCTCTTTCTTTATGTTAAATTTTCTACTATTAATCATGATTTGGCTTGAGGTTAGCAAAATGTTAAGACTAAATAATTTCATTTTCAGGTAGAATTTGGTGGCGGGGCTTTACGTTGCGGGGAGTATGTGACCATTCGCAAAGTCGGAGATGCTAGTCAAAAGGTTGTCACTTTTGATAATACCTCAAGTGTTCTTCATATACTAGCAAAATGAAGCCTTTTTCTTGACATACTTTATTGAAACTTCTGTTTGAAATTTTTTTGTAGGTTGGAGGTGCAGCTATTCAGCAGATTGTGCTTGAAGGTCCATTATCGGAAGAGTACTATAAAATTCGAGAGTACCTATATTCACATTTTTACTCCCTCTAAATCTGAAGAGGAAAGTAACTTTTTGTACCTGTAACCATAATGCAGTTTTCCTTTTTGTCCCTCTTTTCTTGCTCTTGAGTCTTGACTGTGGCTGTTTTTCTAGTTATTTGTAACTTATTGTCTCTTTGGTTTTGAAAAGGTCACAATTGTTAGAATTTCCTGCAGGCAATGTAGGCTGTTGTATTTACGCTAATGAAAGTTAACGAAAATTTAGAATTACTCTTTTGCAAATAAAGAATCACTAGTCTGGAGTCTGGGCGTATTTTAGAATTGAAAAACAGAGCTGAATTTAGAATATTTTACCATAAAAAACTTACATCTATGGTTGAAATGTTTTCTTTTAATTTTTTGAGTCTAGGAACAAGTATACATGTTTACTGCAGAGGTTTTTGTTTAACAATTCCCATGCAACAGGTTTTTTATTTAACAAATCTAAAGAATGTTGACAAAATTAATGCAACTATATTATTATGTCTACTTCACTTATGATCCAACTATTCGATTGCTGAACCAAACATAAGGTAAGATGGGCCAGTGCATAAATGATTTAGCCATTTGGATTAACAATCAAAATACTAATTTTAGATAGAGTTTCAGTTGTATAGACTTTCATGCTAAGAATTCTCTTGTACTATCTAGATTATTTGTAACAATATGTAAAAGGGAGACGTGATGATATAAAAATGACATGATTATAACTCAAAAGTCTTTCAGATACTATAGATCCAAATCAGTTAGCATCACTTTCTTCCAAAGGAAATAATAATTTCTGTTGCCTACCTTTGGCATGGTCTTCATGTCTCTCTCACACCAATCCTTTAGATTTTGTTTTTTTTATACTATATACTACATTGGTTTTGGATCTTTGTCGTTCTTTTTAGTTGCTTGATATGCTCTACTAAAAAATAAAAACTTGATTATCTTGAGATTCTATCTCATGAAACTTCCTTAAATCTAATTAATTATCAATCCACTAACTTAATTGATTTCATCTTAATTTTATAAAATGACAAGTACTTCTTCCATCCCATATTAGTTGTCACATTTTTTTTTTACACATCCTTTAATACATTGACAAGTATTTTGAGAATAACATCTTTAATACACTGACAAGGCAAAATGAAAAAAAAAATCATTAATTCTATTTAAAAAATTTAACTTGACAAGTATTTTGAAAATAACATTTTTAATAATATTGACGTTAAAAGTATTTTTAGTAATCTTGACAACTCACACGGGACGAAGTATATTTTTTTCTTGCAGTAATGCTACACCTCGTATTTCAACTAATGAAAGCGTATAACCGGTAACTGGTAATTCAGTTAGTCTCCGCTAGCAGCTTTTATATATAGCTGTAGCACTAAGAATAGGAAAAAAAGAAAATACAAAAACTTTAGTATAGTTTTTATATAGATAATAGAAAAGCAAGATAAGATAATACAAAGGGATGGTGAAACGTACTCTCTTTCTCCATAAACCCTAGATTTTCTCACTTCGAAAGTTCTTAACACCATTTCTGTAATTGTATCTTATTCAGTTTTTTCATATATGCAGAGGCAAATTAGGGAAGAAAATCATTCGAAGCATTACTGATAAACCTTAATTATTACTATTATAAACCCTAATTATCAATTGGGGGATTTTGTTGAAATTTCAAAAAAAAAATGAGTTCTTTGACTACAACATGGTGTCCAAACTCTTTTCAGCTTCGGTTAGCATTCAGAAGCAAAAAGCCTTCGGCAGTTTTTGGAGGAATGCGTGTCGGCAAGCTGGATTATCGTGGGGTTCGTTTGGTTTCGATTACTATGAATAGTGTGTCAAATGGTGGAGTGGAAAAAACAAGTGCAAGAGGTGTAAATTCGACTGCTTCAGCAGATGGCTTCTCTGGATGGTCTGGAGCTGATGGTGCTGAGAAACCCAGTGACTCACAAGGGAAGAAGTCCATCGCTGGTGAGTGCGTTATAATAGAGGATATTATTTATTTTGAATTGAGGCTTAGTCAGTTGGTAATGGTGTATGCCAGTTGAAAATGTAGAAATAGTTTTAGGGAATATCTGATTTGTTGTTAAGATAAAATATTGAGTATTGGAATAGAGGGGTTCAAATTTGCAAAATGGATATTAAAAATCTGTATATGATACAACTCATATATCTGAAAGCATTCTGCATTGTTCATGACATATAGTGATTTTTTCAAATGGAATCTGTTTAATTTTCTGGCTCTGCATTGAAGATTGGGAAGTAGGTGCAAATGACAGCAAAATGCATAGTAATTTTTTTTAAACAGCAGGTCTGTCTTTGATTCTTTTGCGGACTGATAACACTTTTGAAGTAGCTTATTTTCAGGGATGGTGGGAGCAGGAGCAGCTGGTATTATCCTTGTGTCTGGCCTTACCTTTGCTGCATTGTCAATAAGCAGACGGAGTTCAACAAGTGAGTTCAGTATTTTCTGCTAATTATGATGACCAAGTGATTTCTGTCAAAAGTTACTGGTGGAATGTTTCTTCAAGTAATGATTACTGGAAAACCTGATTACATTTGTAAAATATCATGTGTATGATAAGTAGACAATGTGAACAATTTGAGATGGCCTAAGTTTTGCATGTATGCATTAAGAGGTTTCTTGCACAAAGCATTGGGAACTTGTCAATTATGGAACCCACTCAAGTCCCTTTTCGCTTTTGAAAGATTGATATCATTAGTCTGTGATGTTTGGGGAGAGTCGTTACACTGAAGCTTAATATTTGAGATATTGCCCAATAATCAATAGAGTAAACTAATATGTTGAATAATGAATAATATGTATATGATTTATAATGTGTGTTTGGATGCATAATTATGCGGCTCGTGACTTTAGAAAATGCACATCCTGTTCAGAAGTGGTATTTTCCTTTGAGAGCTTCTTGCTAGTTAGATTCATAATTTGCAAGTTCATGTACACAGGAATTAAACAGCAGATGGAGCCCTTAACAACACAGGAAGAAATGTCAATCGATTCTGACAATCATAATGACACAGTTCAAGAGGAGAAAGTTTTAGGTCATAATGAATTCAAAGATAATAGCGGTGAAGAGTTCCAGGCAAGTAGAATTAGTGAGGATACTGATGATGACAATCCATCCAGTGTTGGTGTCTTTGTTGATGAGAGTCACGAGACCCATATTCAGAATGATTTGGATGACAGGAAAGCTAGTGATGATGCAGTAGTTGCTAGTGAAGCCATATCTGAATCCCCTGAAGCAACCTTTGTCATGTCAAGCTATGAAAGTGAGGAAGATAGTCTTGGTGCTGGAAAACCAGAACAGAAGAACTATAATGATGACGAAGTTGCTGCTGCATCAGTTATAAGTCCAAACTCAACATATGAAAGTGATAATCAGGTGGGAGGATCTAGTTTGGAAGGACCAGGACACTCCGAAATTTCATTGGACTCCCCTCCTATTGAGCCTTCTAACCTCAACACTGCTGTTAATCCGCAATCAGAAGCACTTTTAGAACCCATGATTACACGTGAAGTGTATGCAGAGACTCAAAGCTCATTTTCCACCACCAATGTTGACCTGACCGAAATGCTGGACGTTCCAAGTGATGGAGATAAGTCATCTTTTGAAGTGCATAAGTCAAACAGAGACGACGTGCCTGGTACAGCTTCGGTTTCAACAACAGCTTATGACCATCTTGGAAACGATTTTAAGGATATGCATGCAAGCAGATCATCTTTTAACTCAACGGATCCTGGTGATGTCTTTACTTCTGCTGGTATTCCTGCTCCATCTACTATTTCTCCAGCTCTGCAGGCACCTCCAGGAAGGATTTTGGTTCCTGCTTCGTTTGATCAAGTCCAAGGTCAAGCGCTCTCAGCATTACAAGCTTTGAAGGTATTAGATAATTACTTCATCGAGTTCAATCCTATTGCTCAAGTTACTTCGTGTTGATATTTTTCACTTGGATAACTCTGGTATATAAGTTCTTCCCTTTCTTCATGGTAAGTGTTTCTCTGAGAGAAACAGATGAGAGAGGTTAGCAAAAGTATTATGTAAAACCAGAAAAAATAAACTGATATGGAATTATCCTTCTTGAGTTATTTCCTATTATAAATGTTCATCAGAAGAGTGTCTCTTCCTTTTGACGACAGGGTGGTTATTGTTGTTTCTGTCAACTATCTTTACCATCATGTTAGTCTTTGTCCACAGTCCGTCTTATCTTTCTCTTAGATCATGTCTGAGGAGGGCTTCTCCCTCCTGTGATTGAAGCCTTTAAGTTGACTGCCTGGTATATCTTAAATGAGACTGCAGAAACCAAAGCTTATATAATCAGAGGACTGGTCAATTGTGTGGGCTCGTAATTAGAACTGTAATTTGAGAAGCACCGTAAGTAGCAAACTAGATCAAGTACGCTAGTGCCTTGCACCTTTGTTGGATATCTAGGCATCTCCAAGTGCTAGATTGCAATAATATGGCATGGGAAAAAACCACCTTAGTTCTTTTCCCAGGAGGTAGGGGTAAGGTGCAGTACACGCTACCCTCCCCTGACCCCACTTGTGAGATTACACTGGGAATGTTGTTGTTGGGATAAAAAGAGAACTAAGGTGATTTATTCCCATCTGCTATGTCTTGGTAGGCGAAGTTACTAAAACTTGTGCTGGTGGGAAGTACCAAGTACATGGCGGAATAATCGAGTTGGCCCAAGTTGGCCTGAACTCCATCGTTAACAAAAAAGAGGTGACGTTGCAGGCTATGAATTTGACTTCTACCTTCCCTTGCCTTCCAGCCACCGAAAAGAGTATTCATGTACCTCCTCTTGACATCTTTTAAGATGAAAAGTCAAACATGTGTTGGTAAGAATATTTGGTCAGTCCTCCTTTAGTTGAAGAAACCTATATATGGTACATAAGGTCAAGGGGAGAAGTGTTCAATCCTGTGTTACTCACAGTTGTTCCAATATGTGTTTTGCATCTGGTTTTGAATCTTTAAGTTGTAGGTTATTGAGTCTGATGTTCAACCTGGAGATCTTTGCACTCGGCGTGAATATGCTCGTTGGTTGGTCTCTGCTAGTAGTGCTCTATCAAGGTATACCTGTCTCGTATATTCCCCAACATAACTGGTAGTCTTTTGTTTTACATTTGAAACACTGAAAGGTTAACTGACATACCTATTGAGGAAGTAAGGGTGCTTTTGATTACCACAGAACCACTGTCTCAAAGGTCTACCCTGCAATGTATATTGAGAATGTCACTGATCTTGCCTTCAATGATATTACTCCTGAGGATCCAGACTTCCCGTCTATACAAGGTAAAACTTCGAATCATCAATTTTTTTGTTAAGTTCTGCTTGACATCGGGGATACAGTCTTCTGAATGTGAACCTCTTTAGGTTTAGCCGAAGCAGGGTTACTTTCCAGCAAACTCTCAAGACGTGACATGCAGTCATCTTTGGATGATGACCAAAGTCCTGTCTTCTTCTGTCCTGAAAGGTATAATACTGCTCACAAATGCAATGTTGGACTTCTTTTAGGTGATCGCTCTCAAGAATCGATAATTCAACAGTATTTACAGGTGGAGACTGAGCTGATGAGTGTTTTGAATTTCCACAAATAGATTTCTCTGCCTATCTCATGTACTACTTCCCTTTCCCTGATGAATTAAAAAATGCATCTCCTTTGGACTTAGTATGTTAGCACGGGTTATGGTTTCTTATATTTTTCTTGGATCTTATATTCGTTTAAGTTGCTGATCAATGTTCCCATGATGTACTAGCGATAAAAGAATGATATCACTCCCAATGTTATTACTATTAACTTCATGGTATTGCTAATGTATTATGATGCCAACTAACTTTCCTAGTCATTTCCTACTTGATGCATTAAAGTTCTGCATTGCAGTCCTTTATCACGTCAAGATCTTGTCAGCTGGAAGATGGCGATAGAGAAAAGACAGCTACCAATTGTTGACCAAAAGGTTGCATACAAATTGAAGAATGGGTGGTTTCTATCTTGTTTATTACGCATAGTAAGTGACTATTCACTAATTTGGTACAATCTCTTTTCCTTGACAGTCCGTTCAGAGAGTCTCTGGGTTCATAGATGTTGACAAGATTCATCCAGATGCATGGCCTGCGCTGGTAGCTGACTTATCATCAGGTGAACAGGGAATGGTGGCCCTTGCATTCGGTGAGTACTATTAATTGTTTCTTATGAGGTTGGATCTGGGGAAGGGTAAGTTATGCTATGACTAACCTGTCAATACAGGGTACACAAGACTCTTCCAACCAGATAAACCTGTCACCAAAGCCCAAGCTGCTATTGCCCTAGCAACCGGTGAAGCTTCTGATATCGTTGGTGAGGAACTTGCACGCATTGAGGCTGAGTCGATGGCTGAAAAAGCTGTTTCAGCCCATAATGCTCTGGTAGCTGAAGTTGAGAAAGATGTGAATGCAAGTTTTGAGAAGGAACTCTTATTGGAAAGGGAAAAGATTGATGCAGTGGAGAAGTTGGCTGAGGAAGCAAGAAGAGAGTTGGAGAGTTTGAGAGCTCAGCGGGAGGAAGAGAATTTAGCATTAATGAAGGAACGTGCTGTTGTTGATTCAGAAATGGAAATTCTTTCCAGATTAAGACGCAATGTAGAGGAGCAATTACAGACCCTTGTGAGTGACAAATTAGAGATCACCTATGATAAAGAGAGGATTGAAAAGCTTAGGAAAGATGCAGAATTTGAAACCCAAGAGATCGCACGTTTGCAGTATGAGCTGGAGGTTGAGAGAAAAGCATTATCCTTGGCTAGGTAAGAAATGTATCATCTTAAATGTTTTTCTAGTTCGATCTTAATTACAGTGTTGATTCACCACATTCAAATGGCTCACCAAGGAAGAATTAACCTGCTTACTAGTTAGTGACAATCCCACAGTTCAATAGTCATTTGTTGTCACTGACTGAAAATTAGTTCAATAATATATTGATATTTGAGTGTTCTGAGGAAGCTGTGGCAATATCATGTATCATTAGAGTTGGTTACTAGTGCTACTCTGGCTTAAGTAATTCCTTGTCTCTGTGAAGGGGCTAATGAAATCTATCCCATTTTCTTCTTTCGATAATTTTGAAGTGTGTTCCTTGTCTGGCCTACATTGATATTTTGTTCAAACTCACTAATCATCATTGCCAATTAAACCGAGTATGAGGATTCTAATAACTCTTGAATCTTGATCCCGTGTTTAAGCTGTCACCTTTGTTGTCCTTGTAATTCTGGTTTTTTTCTGAACTTCTGGTTGCTTTAGTATCATATAAAGCTGCATTTTCTGACGAATAGATTTTATGTGAAACTACCACCATCCATATTTCACTGTATGTACCATAGGTAACTCTAGCATCTTTGATATTGACTGTAACTGTTGGTCTGTTGCTCCAGTCACGCTGGTCCCTCCTAATTGCAAAATGACAAGTATTAAGGAACTTCCATCTGTACAGGACTACATGTTGAATCTTTTGGCATATCATTTTTTATTTGCTGCAATAATTTCTTCCCTTTCCCCCTTCGTTCTTTGCATCTACAGTTGATTGATATTTATTTCAATATTGCACCTAGGACTTGGGCGGAAGATGAGGCTAAGAAAGCTAGAGAGCAAGCAAAAGCCTTGGAAGAGGCTAGAGACCGCTGGCAGAAGCAAGGCATCAAAGTGGTAGTTGACAATGACCTGCAAGAAGACGCCAATGCTGGAGTTACATGGCAGAATGCTGGAAATGAGTCCGTTGAATCAACTGTTAATAGAGCTGAAACATTAGTGGACAAGCTCAAGGAAATGGCTGATACAGTGAGAGGGAAATCAAGAGAGACAATTCAAATGATTATTGAAAAAATAATGTTGCTGATCACTATGCTTAAGGAGTGGGCATTAAAGGCAGGCAAGCAAACAGAGGAGTTAAAGGATGTTGCCATGTCGAAGATGGGCAACTCAGTACAAGGAATGCAGCAAAGCTCAGCTGAAGTTGGCTCGGCTCTCAAGGATGGTGTTAAGCGCTTTGCTGATGATTGCAGGGGAGGAGTTGAGAAAATCTCACAGAAATTCAAGACATGAAAATTGTGTTACATGAAAGACTTATATCCTTTTTTGCCATTTTGGTCAATAAATTCTCTGATTGGAGCAGTCAATTTTGGCCCATATAAGCTGGTGGACATTGACATCCACCAAAAGAGAGGAATAAAAGAAAACTCTGTGAGGTATCTATACCTTCCATCATCACATTGATTGTTTTAGCTTCTTAATTGTACTACATACATGTTTATGTTAGTACTGAACTTCTGAATTGTACTGTATGCCTCCTCTTAACAAAAGAATGATGAAAGAAGACGTGATAGTCCCCCTCCTCTGGACAACACACAAAGAAAGGAGAGATTGACTACAAAAGCTAACGATTTCAAATTTTCATTTTAAAAGGTGGTGCTGCGTCTATTCATCTCACTTTGACTCTTATCAATATAGAGAGTACATGTGTGAATGTGCAATAACTAATAATTGCAAGGGAAAACAGTCCATGTAAATAAAGAGGTAATATGAGAATTGGTGTAAACACTGGGGTCCTTCACTCGTTTGGTTACAAAGATTAAGGATAAGTATTTTCTGGTATAAAATGTGGGTTTACCTCATCACCGTCCGATCGAAATTTTGATTTCAATGAATAATCCAAAAATACAAGAGTGCTGTATTCTTACAAAATTTCGAGAAAAAAAAAGTACAAATTGTGCTCCTTGTCAAATCCTTTGGATTTACATCGACAAAAAAAGATTTTATATATTCTTCATCTTCTCCAATTTGAGAATAACTTTCGACTGTTTTATTCTTACCACTTATACCAACTTGAATGAATTAAGACGGTTAGAATATATTGTAACGACACTACTATTATTACTAGCAGATATATAGTGCTGCATTTCAAAATTGCCAAAATTTCTGACTCAAACGAGTTAGCAACAAATATAAAAGAATCTTTAACGTTTTAAACTAACCAAAGAATTATAGGATTGGTGTACTACTCACTTAAGACGGTACTTTGAACATGTTCGAGGCCATTGGAGGGAGGAAACAACTAAGTATGAGTTTGTTTTAGGGGAATAAACATATTGTCCTCAAGTATAGGGAAAACCTAGGTCAACTTCACAGGGAAGTGAGGAAAGTATAAGCCACCGCCACCGCCACCGCAACCACAAGGAGCAAGGAGTAACACAAATTAACAAAAATATAAAATACAGAACATAACTAGAATGTAGACTTGAACTTGAAAGTTGAGCAAAATGTCACAATCTTAATGAAAATTCAAAGCCATAAGTGTGTCCAGTCTAGAGAATTTTATAGCTAATTCAAAAAGATCATGTATAATATCTAATAAACTCAGTTCCTCAATTGTCAAAATAAGGATAAAGGCTTCACTTCTTCTTTTCACCACCTCCGGTGGCCCTGCACAAGGAGAAACAGAAAGAAATATTAGTCAGGGGATTAGCACATTCTTCTTCAGAGATGGGAAAATAATAATCTGACTTCACTCTTAAGAAAACAAATAATCACAAGACATCACCTCATCTTACGGAGAACGCTAGACATCTCCTCTCTCTTCTTCTTTGCCCTCTTGTGAGTACCCAACTTCCTCTTGGCTACCTTCAATGCACGCTTGTCCTTGCCAACTTTAAGCAGCTCAGTAATCCTCTTCTCATATGGAGCAAATCCAGCAACTTCTCTGATGAGATTCCTGACGAAGTGGATTCTTTTGCTTGTTTTCTGGATTAACATAGCAATTAGGCAACTGAGTAAAATGTCACTAACAAATATTCATGCAAGCAAAGCATGGCACGCACATCCAAAACTGACATCCAAAACTGAAAAAGGTAATGCTGAATTTTCTAGCGAAAAAGGAAAAAGAAATACAGAAAGACCCTACCTACACAAATCACACAATGTTGTTGCAGACACTGGTTAATTTCCTTTTTATGAATGAAGAAGTTATATTGTTGGCACCAAGACGATGCAATGAAGACAGGAGTAGGTATTACCTCCATTAGAGAATGTTCTATACCACACGTACAGGAACCTAACACAAAAAGTAAAATATAGGCCATAGAAGCCAGTAGTCGTTTCAACTTTTTACTTACCAATATCAGACACTACAAACTCATTTTACTCTCAGGTGAGGAATCTTTGTATACCAATAGAAAAAGAATGAGTATTGGGTCTATTTGAGTAAAAGAGCAATTTTTTATTGATCAGACTGTACTCTCCCCATTCACCATCATAATTTTCAACTGCCTAAACTCTTCAAGAAATGCTATCTACACAAAAACCTACAACACTAATGTTTAAAGCATATACACATTTAGGCCCATCCTCTATCAAATGACAAACTAAACAGTTAATGTTACGAAGAATGAGCTCCATTACACTCCACACATCTCAAACTCTTCTAGAATAAATTGAATACACAAAATCTAAACTTTGATATATCATAAGTATCCTTTATCCAAGATAGGCGTAAAATCAATGTTACAAACAAAAATAAAAGCTACACATATTGCTTAATGGCTAATGCACTCTACTTGCACAACGAATTCATACTGATATAGTCACTGAGTTAGTTTTCGTGATTCAAATAAAAATAAACCTAAATTTAAGTATTTCAATCTAAAACATTACAAGCCGAAATTGAGTACAGTAATCAACAATCTATAGGCTCAGTAAAATGAATGAAAAATTACCCCTTTTCTGTCGGAAGGGCGTGGAGCTAGCTCCTTCTTGGTTACAATGTGTCCTTTGTTCAATCCCACGGCTAATCCTGTGTTCGGCGGCGCCATCCCCTGCTTTAACAATCATACAGCAAAAACAAAATCAATTTTAAATATTTTTTGCAAATAATTAACAGATTGTTCAACCCTTTTACTGGTTTCAACATCACATCAAGCTTTTAGCACAAAGAAAGAGTGAAAGCTGCTTACCTTCGATTTTTGCTCGATCTGCTGAGAGTCTTGAGGCGGGTGATAAGCTGAAACTAGGGTTTTAGGTTTTTTATATACCAAGGCCACGATTATGAGGGTAATATAGTAATTCAAAGGCTTCGCGAGGACCTAGGGTTTGGGCCGTTTGGACTTGGACCTTTATTGCTCACAATTGTTGCAATTGAAAATAAAGCCCAATAGGTTGTAGGACCATGTTCACCAAAATCTCATGGGCCATTTGCACAAAGCCTTTATTTTGGTGTATGTAATCTTTAATTTTTGTGTCGATCTTTAATTTTTATCTTTTAATATTTTAATTCAAGTAACAAAAAAAGGGTGCAAAATGCCTTTAACAATGGAAAAGAAATGCAAGACAGAAGAAAATTCGCGAGGCATAAATTTAGTAGCATAAGTTATGCCCCAAACATTGGTTCAATGACACAACTTATGGTTTCAGGTATAAGTTTAGTAGCACAAGTTGGTGTGTTGTTCGCGATAAACTTCAAGCATGATTCTAATTCTCAATTTGATTTTATGTTCTGGAATGAATATGTTCTAAAGAAATACATGTCTATACTGAAATGGGACTGGTTCACAGTAATGAATGGTGGTATCGATCGGGGCAAGCATAAAACTCGTTCCTTCAGTCCTTGTTGCAGCTAATAAACTCAAAAGTAAGGGCACGAAAAAATGTTTTAAACAAAAAAATCTTTCAAATAGAATAAGCTATTATAATCGTCTTTGTCATTAAAGAAAAATGGAGTCATACATTAATTTAGAACATACCTACTCATCAATATAATAATTTTATTAATAATAGCTCAAAATATTATTAATTCATAATTTTTGTCATAAAACAGCATATTCTAGAGGGTAGGTAGGGATCTTATAAATATTATTAGTAGGGTCAAACCCATCTTCGATTTGATACATTATGTGTGATCCCTATTTCTAACTTTATCCTATTTATTTTGAACTGATAGATCTATACTACTTATTTATTTGTTTTTGGTTTGATGCTAACTTATTTGGATGGTTATTCCATATTGTGTTGGAGTGTTAATTTAAATATATTATTTATTTTACTTTTATATTGATTTTGGTTATTCTTTACTAATTATATTATCGTTTTATCATATATTTTTTTCTAACTTTATCCTATTTATTTTGAACTGATAGATCTATACTACTTATTTATTTGTTTTTGGTTTGATGCTAACTTATTTGGATGGTTATTCCATATTGTGTTGGAGTGTTAATTTAAATATATTATTTATTTTACTTTTATATTGATTTTGGTTATTCTTTACTAATTATATTATCGTTTTATCATATATTTTTTTCTAACTTTATCCTATTTATTTTGAACTGATAGATCTATACTACTTATTTATTTGTTTTTGGTTTGATGCTAACTTATTTGGATGGTTATTCCATATTGTGTTGGAGTGTTAATTTAAATATATTATTTATTTTACTTTTATATTGATTTTGGTTATTCTTTACTAATTATATTATCGTTTTATCATATATTTTTTTCTAACTTTATCCTATTTATTTTGAACTGATAGATCTATACTACTTATTTATTTGTTTTTGGTTTGATGCTAACTTATTTGGATGGTTATTCCATATTGTGTTGGAGTGTTAATTTAAATATATTATTTATTTTACTTTTATATTGATTTTGGTTATTCTTTACTAATTATATTATCGTTTTATCATATATTTTTTT